>JABMCL010003140.1:0-11615 GCA_018857735.1 Alviniconcha marisindica | reverse complement strand
CCACACACACACCAAAAACACACCCCACACACACACACCCACACAACACCCCCACACAAAACCCCACACACCACAAACACACCCCACCCCCCCACACACAAAAAACACACACACTGCATACAACAAAGATTATAAAATGGATTCAATTCTTGAAATATACTCGATGAGTGAGGAGACAGACAGACAGACAGACAGAAACAGAGAGACAGAGACAGACAGACAGAGAAGAGCTGCACGGTACTCACAACTGATGGGGTCGTTCCGCATCAAAACTTGATCGCGGTCACAGTCCAAACCCCGCTTTTCTGACGGATGTGGGACAGGGCCTATGCGGCTAGGAATTCAACTTGATAACATTTTAATACGTTGGCACCAAAAAGAAAAAAGAGTCGTGTATGGGCCTAATCGCCAGCAGAAAAACGGACCGCTGAGACTGAGCTGAATGCAGAGAAAACCAAGTCCTACTACTGGGACAAAACCGGCAACTGATGATGCGGGCAAAGGCGGCGACTACCGGACCATTGGACCTTCATGTGCGGGAACTGCGGCGGCGTGAAGAGACTGACACGGAAGAGGGACACGGTAAATGATGGTTCAGATACTAAGTATCAGTCTTGTTCTGAACTTCGCCTTGACGGAGGTGTTGGTTCCTTAATGGGGAGCACTCACTGGGTGACTGGCCGGGGAGACTCGGAGACTTAATAAGAGTTCACATGTGAACTGTGTTAAAATCCAGCTAACAGTGGATTCTGCACTCTGTCCTGTACTCAAAGTATTGAACCCGGCCAGTGAACTCGGCACGACTGAAAAGCATGAGAACTACTCACGCCCAGTCAGTAACGATCGAAGCTGTCACACTCAGTGAATGGACAGTGCTGTGCCGTGAGTAAAATAAATCGGAAAATTAATTCATGAACGGAGAGAGGAGCTCAAGTTTTCCTCCACACACACCACACACAACACACACACACCCCACACAAAAGGCAAAACACACACACACAAAAACCCCCAAACACCACACACAAAACACACCCACACACACACACACACACACACCCAACCCACCCCAACAAAAAACACACAAAACCCCCACAAACAACACACACACACACAACACACACAACAACACAAAACACACACACACACAATACAACAAACCCCACACACACCCCACACACACCCCACCACACCACACCAAAAACCCCACAAACACACCACACACACAAAAACCACCACACACACACCACCACAAAAACCACACACACCCCCACACTTTTCCAACCAAAACCACAAATTCAACACCAAAAACCACGCAAAAATTTTAACAACAAACACAATCCCCCCCCCCCCCAAAACCCCCAACAAAACCCCCAAACCCCAAAATACAAAAACACAACACCCCACCCACACAAACACACCCACACACACACACACACACACACACCCCACACACAAAACAACACACCCAAAAAACACACCCACCACCAAAAACAACCAAAAAAACCTTTGATTTTGTGGGGGGGGTTGTTGGGTGCCAAAGAAAACCTTTGAAAGAAGAAGCCTTTTTAAGAGGGGTTTGGGTACGGAAGGGTTTTGGGGATTTGGAAAAACCAACACCCTTTTTTCCTTGTTGGTTTGTTTGGGGTTTTTTTTTGTGGGTTTTGGGGGTTTTGGGGTTGGTTTTTAAAAAGGGAAAATTAACCCTTTTTAAAACCGTCAGACATTTCGGTGTGTTTGGGTGTGTGTGTGTGTGTTGTGTGTGTGTGTGTGTGTGTGTGTGTGTTTTGAAAATTTTATGTAAATTACTAGTCTGTTTAATATATAACTTTTGTATTTTCAATAACTGTTTATTTAGTGTTAAAATATGCAGTATGTGTTATTGTGTACTGTGATGTAGTTAATGTTCAGCCACGTTTTAATTTATCTGATGACTGAGATGATAAAGTAATCTTGAATACTGTAGAGGGTTACGGGGCAAGACTGAAGAGAAAAAGAGACTGAGAACTGTTGGTCTGTTTGTCAGAGGCGGACTCTGTTGGTCTGTTTGTCAGAGGCGGACTCTGTTGGTCTGTTTGTCAGAGGCGGACTCTGTTGGTCTGTTTGTCAGAGGCAGACTCTGTTGGTCTGTTTGTCAGAGGCGGACTCTGTTGGTCTGTTTGTCAGAGGCAGACTCTGTTGGTCTGTTTGTCAGAGGCGGACTCTGTTGGTCTGTTTGTCAGAGGCGGACTCTGTTGGTCTGTTTGCCCAGAGGCAGACTCTGTTGGTCTGTTTGTCAGAGGCGGACTCTGTTGGTCTGTTTGTCAGAGGCGGACTCTGTTGGTCTGTTTGTCAGAGGCGGACTCTGTTGGTCTGTTTGTCAGAGGCGGACTCTGTTGGTCTGTTTGTCAGAGGCGGACTCTGTTGGTCTGTTTGTCAGAGGCAGACTAACTTGCATGATGGAAGAGCTTGACTCGGGGGACCAAGCTCAGTGGGGGGACGGGGGGGGGGGGGGGGGGGGGGGGGGGGGGCGGGCGGGGGGGGCCGGGGGGAGGGGGGGGGGTTTTGGATTTTCAAACTCCAAACCTGGTTTTCCGACACCCTTTTTCTTTTTGGAATAAGGTCCCGGGAAAAGCGGTGCTCGGGTGTGGGGTTTGTGTGGGTGTTTTGTTTTGGGGGGGGGGGGGGGGGGGGGGGGGGGGGGGGGGGGGGGGGGGGGGGTCCGGGGGAAAGGGGGCAGTTACGAGTTGTTCTGAGTCCCTGCTGGTCCTGAGGAAAAAGGCTGTAGTTGTGTAGTCTGTCCTACAGGGGATTCGTTTGCAGTAAGTCTTCTGTCCTCTTCCGGCTCTGGCTGCTGGTTGCTGGAGGTCATCCTATGCTACTGCACACTCCCAGCATCGTTTTCCCCGGCACCTTTCCTGGAGGTCATCCTATGCTACTGCACACTCCCAGCATCGTTTTCCCCGGCACCTTTCCTGGAGGTCATCCTATGCTACGCACCCCCCACATCGTTTTTTCCGGGCCCACCTTTCCTGGAGGAAGGTTGTCGTACACCACGTTTTTTGATCGCTTTTATATATGCACTTTCCTCTGCTCTCGAGCAGTCGGACTGAAACCCCGCAGGGGTTCTACATGACTGCTACTTTTATAGCGCGTTTTTCATATCCACCGAGTGGGTAACGGCGCGGCCCAATGGCTGGTGCCACGTAAAATTTGCGGGCCATCTCGGCGAGTTCTGTGTACAGATACAACCATGCACCACGCCTTTCATCCCAATTAAGCCCAACCAACGAAAGGTGCATGCGTTTTGGGCTGTAACCCGAAAACTGCACTTTTGGGCAGAATGACCGGGGTTTTTTAACGTGCTGCTGCGGTAACACGGGGGGGGAAAGGGAATACCGAAATAAAAGTCGCACAGAAAGCTGACCCTGGAGAAGCAAATTCTCCCCCCCCCCCTCCTGCAGGGTTTTCGAACCCGCCCCCTTTTCAGCACGAGTCCGGTGCTTGGAGTTTGATGTTACACGTCAGAGTTTTGCTGCCAGCCGTGATCTTTTGTAAGCTATATCGTGATTGTGGCTGCTTTGCTCCGGTCTCCAGCAGGCAAGGCCCGTATTTGAGCTCCACCAACATGTCGGTTTAGAGCGAATCTTCCTTGTTCAACTGTCTTGTCGACTTGTGTCAGCGCAGCAGTGGTACATGACTTACTTCAAGTGGGAAATGGCGCTCGGGTGGGCAGCGGAGGGAGGAAGAAAAAAAGAAGAAAAACTGACAAAGAGGAAGAAAAACGTCTGTCGCGATCGTTGTATCGGATCAGGCAGTGTCAGCCAGTCATTATGTGCATCGGAGGCCAAAAAAACTAGGATGACTCAAATGTTTCACCCCCTCCACCTACCCCTCACACACTCACACACACACACACACACACACACACACACACACACCACACACACACACACACACACACGGAGGGAGAGAGAGAGGGGAGTGAAAAAATAAGATAATCTTTATTACCAAGGAAAAAAGATTTAAAAGCAAGTTGGCTTTTTCAAGAAAACTGTCCCTGAGGACCAACAGAGCAACACTCAGTACGTCAAACAAGATACGAATAAATTTCGGCAAACTAAAATACATCTTCGAACAAAAAAAAAAACCATTACTGCTAAATCTTTGCAGCAACAAAAAATCAGCAAAGTAAGACAAATCAAAAACTGAATTTTCAGGGGAAGGAGAAGAGAGGGGGAGAGAGAGAGAGGGGAGAGGGAGAGAGAGAGAGAGGAGGAAGGAAAAGGGAGGCAAAGGGAGGCAGGCAGGGGGAAAGCAGGGAGACAGACAGACAGAGCAGAGAGATTTAAATTTCAAAACCATTTCAAACGAATAAAAAGGGGGGCGACAGAAGAATGAATATCTAGCTAGAGTGAATATCTAGCTAGAATGGAAGTTAAACGGATACACTCACAAAATATACATAACGTATTAAAATGGTCACCACAAAGAAAGTGAAAGAGTAAAATAACGCAGGAAAATACATCTATTAAAAGTGGATTTTTGCGTGAAATACAAATTAAAACTGGACAAGAACACGCAAGGGGGGAAAAAAATACATTTTGTGTCAAGGTGTCTGGCGAATGAAAAAACACACGTATCAAAATGGGTTAGTGAGTGCGTGAAACGCTTTCCTTTCGGAAGTTTTTATTTCCATGGGGTATCTGAGATGATGAGGTAAACTATTCCACGCTAAAGAGCCGGAAAAGGAGAAACTCGTGTTAAAGATATCAGTCCTTGTTCTGGGCAAAAGCTGTTTATTCCCATGGACGTGAAGACGTTCACAAGGATCATGAGATCTTTTAGGTACTGCGGGGCTTTGCCGTGAACAACCTTTTGCATTAAAACACATTTGTTGAGTAATAGTTGTTTGTGTAGAGGGAGTAGTTTGAGTGCACAGCACTTTTGATGATAGTCCATATTAGGACAGACAAGGTACAACACACTGGAAAATGATCGCTTATTCCTGTTGCAAGCACAAGAATATTTGACACAATGTAAATATGATCAATCAGCGTTGAAGAATGGGGAGTGATTCTCTTAGGTGACGTAATCATGAGATCTAGGCCAAATAAGGATATAGCGGAATCCCATGCTGGGTTAGCTTTTTGCATGTCAGTATTAAAATCACCCAACAGGACAACATTCAAATTACAGCCCTGTACCCTGTCCATCATTGTAACAAATTGATCATACCAGTCAAACGTTGCTGCTGGGTTTCTATAAATATAACCAATTAAAACAGTGGACTTGCGTGTCTGTCTTTCTAACCACACGCTTTCTACTGCTTCACACTCTGAGTTTGGACGGCGACGGACAACTTTGCTGATTGAAGAATGTATATAAACAACTAGACCTGTGTGCTGAGATCTGGCAACACCCCTTCGGATTAGTGAATAGTGAGGAAGAGACAGACCTTCACTTGGAATGTGACTTTTCAGTCTTGTCTCACTGAGACCAAACGGGTGAAAGCGTTGATGTGACTCAAAAAAGACATTAAGATCATTTTGCTTTCTTCTGTATGTGGTACACATTGAGGTGACCGACTCGGAGACAGTCATTAGGCAAGCTGTAAAAAGCAGTTCCTAGAACTGAAATATGTAGGAATTCAAACCTATGCGTGCATTAATGTTCCTTTAAATGTTACATGTATATATCCCAGAGGACAATGGCATATACAACTGAAAAAGAAAACACACGATTTTCAAAAGGCCAAGTAGAAATCCAAAGTTAGGAAAAATGAAGAAGACGGATCCACAAAAACACAGCTAACAATGCAAAAGCAGTAGTTACGGCTCGAATAGATGCCAAATTATATTACACATGGCTTCGTGTATAAAAAGGAATTGGAAAAGAAACAACAAGCGATCAAAATGTGAAGGGGGACAACTAGGTTTGAATCTGGCGCGCACCGGCTATCGGCCGATCGGCTACGCTACACGCGCAGCGCTTCAAAACAAAAGCGTCGTCTGCTCCGGTGTGGGCTACTACTGGTCTAGCGGTACAGTAATAACATTGCATGGATCTGATAACCGGGGCGGGATTACCGTAAAAACGTGTACAGACACTTGCTCAAATAAGAATTAAAAAAATCCTAGACAGGAACGTGCAAGTTAGTGTGATCGGAATAGTTGTGTGTTTATATTCAACTTGTGGGTTTGAGTTATTAAAAACAAAAACAAACAAAAAACGAAAAATAAAGTTGTGTCAGGTTTGTTGCAAACCACTTATCATACATAGGAGCTTAAATCAACTGTAATCGAAAACAAACTTGTGTCTACCGCATTTAGTGAGTGCACCATACTGTTAGCTGAATCCACAGTAAAATTAGACAACTACAACTTGACCTCGGTCTGATGCAACACAGACGTGTCCACAAAAGAAGGCAAATGTCAACGACAGACTTCATTCACTGACGCAGAGTAATCAAAACACAGTTTCCTTAACGGCATGTGTACGTCATCAGTGCTGACGTCAAGCAGCTGTGTGCGTGACAGTGCTAGAGCGGCAACATGGCGGTCAGACATGTTATGACATCACGTCACAACTGTTAATTTGCTTGAAAAACGGAAAACGAAAACCAACGCGATTCAACCAGTCACCTGCCACCAAATTGAGAATATCACTAATTCTTTTGCTCTGCATTTTCTCATACAGTAAACCACCATAGAGTTTTTTTGTTTTGTTTTTTTAAAGATAGAAATATAGTAACTCAAAAGCAACTAACACAATCTCAAGGTCGTCAGTCGTCTTACATTAAATGTTAGCATTTTGCAGCGGGCGTAACTCTTCCGATTCTAAACGGTCTGCGCGCGCGCGCGTGTGTGTGTGTATGTGTGGTCGAGTGGGTGCGTGCGTACGTGCGTGCGTGAGTGTGTGTGTGTGTGTGTGCGTGGTGGTGCGTCGTGTGGGTGCGTGTGTGTGTGTGTGGTGTTTGTGTGTGTGGGGTGTGTGTGTGGTGTGTGGTGTGTGTGGTTGTGTGGTGCGTGGTCGTGGTGTGTGTGTGTGTGTGTGTGTGTGTGTGTGTGTGTGTGTGTGTGTGTGTGTGGTGTGTGTGTGTGGTGTGTGTGTGTGTGTGTGTGTGTGTGTGTGTGTTTGCGTGCTGTATGGCGGTGTGTGGTGTGTGTGTGTGTGTGTGTGTGTGTGTGTGTGTGTGTGTGTGTGTGTGTGGTGTGTGTTTCGTGGTACGTGCGTGCTGTGTGTGTGTGTGTGTGTGTGTGTGTGTGTGTTGCGTGCGTGAGCGTGCGTGTGTGTGTGTGTGTGTGTGTGTGTGTGTGTGTGTGTGTGTTTGCGTGGGTGCGTGCATACGTGCGTGCGTGCGTACGTGTGCGTGTGTGTGTGTAAACGCTCTGCTGCGTACCAAGTTTCTAAGTGCGGGAGAAACTCCAGCACAACATCGACAGGCATGTCAAATGTTTCAAGACTGCTGTAAAAACCTACCTTTTTCGTCAACAAAATAATATCATGCTTCATTCAAGGAGTGGGATGCAGGTGTTAATAGGTTTCGCAAAGATTTAGACAGTAATAGTTTTTCGGCCAAAGATACAGGTTACAGCTAAACACGCATGCACTTTACGTATGTGGCTTTGCATGAAGTGACATGGTGCATGATTGTATAGTGTACACAGAGCGCGCCGAGACGGCAGCAGTTTCATGTGGCACCAGCCATGTCAGGGCTGTAAGTAAGCTACAGCACGCGCTATAAAAAGCTATTCACTCATGCTGAATCACATGCGAGCGCAGTGAGTTTGCTCGAGAGCGGAGAATAGCCTGCGCTCTATAAAATCGATAAACAACAACAACAACAACAACACACAACACACACACACACACACACACACACACACACACACACACACACACACACACACACACACACGCACAGAGTATAAAACAATTCTAGATCCCATCTCTACAGCCTTCGTCGCAATCCAGATCGCACATAATAGTTACATGGGCAGTTGAACAGTATTTCATACATAGTTATGCGAGTGAAATAATAAAGGAAAAAGTTTCACATTTGTGTACATAATCTAACGAGCTCGCTATCAGCTAACATAAATACAGCTGTTATTACATTTGTAATCTGTACTTCGCCCTAACCAGTTGTTCCCCTTGTTTCAACACGGAAGTTCTCGACACCGAATCGGTTGACGCTGATACAACACAAACCCGACCAACATTGTCCCACCAACACCACCACAGCCCTCACCTGCCTCTGAGTAAACCATGTCAGCACTGAATCTTTCCAGCACTCACACTCTGCACACAACCGCTCTCCACAAGCCTGACGTGTATTTTCTTCTGACTGACACTGACACGACAACATTATTGTTATTGCTATGACATCACTGACTGGTTGTTTACCTCATACACCGTGTTCTCCACCATGGGGTCACGTGACAGCACTATTCCGTTATACATGTCTGCCGTCCTCTCTGCTGTCTGCTTGTTGTCACTCAGCACGATGCCTGTGCCGTGGCTGTCATGGAAACTGAACGCTGTTGCCTGGGGAAACAAGAAACAATGACGTGATTTCAAAAAGGAAACATCCGTGTTCCACACACAGGGTTTTTATTCCGCACTTGGTCCATTACCTATTTAACACTTACTTTAATATTTAGCTCCATTCATCGGGTAAATTTAAATCTCTATTAAACAATGTGACGTTAAACCCTGCCCTGAGTCTTTTTTGTTTAATTTTTTTAATCAACAGAAAAACGGTTACATAAAATCGACTTGTGCTATTCAGCAGTAAAATCCATTTATACGCCGAGAACCAGCAAGCGTCAATGTGCGTGCACGAACTCCACCACTTCAAGCTGTTTTAAAACCATCTCAAACGGATTTCGTTTCACCGGCCTTGGGAACTGTTTAATTATTGAACCTTTTGGTTTTTGTGTCCGTGGCATCAGTTCATTGGTTTTAATCACTCGCCACTGTGTGCATTGTTGTTGTTGTTGTTGTTGTTGTTGTTGTTGTTGTGTGTGTGTGTGTGTGTGTGTGTGTGTGTGTGTGTGTGGTGTGTGTGTGTGTGTGTTGTGGTGTGTGTGTGTGTGTGTGTGTTTGTGTGTGTGTGTGTGTGTGTGTGGTGTGTGTGTGTGTGTGTGTGTTGTGTGTGTGTGTGTGTTTGTGTGTGGGGTGTGTGTGTGTGTGTGTGTGTGTGTGTGTGTGTGTGTGTGTGTGTGTGTGTGTGTGTGTGTGTGTGTGTATGTGTGTGTGTGTGTGTGTGTGTGTATTTTGTGTGTGTGTGTGTGTGTGTGTGTGTGTGTGTGTGTGTGTGCGTGCGCGCGCGCGTGTGTGTGTGTGTGTGTGTGTGTGTGTGTGTGTGTGTGTGTGTGTGTGTGTGTGTGTGTGTGTGTGTGTGTGTGTTGTGTGTGTGTGTGTGTGTGTGTGTGAAGCGATGTGAAAGACGTTAAATGAAGCGTTGGGGTGTGTTTGTTTATGTCATTAGTAGGACTTCATTGCGCTCTTGGTTCTGTATATATGTGAGCAAGTGCTCTTTGTACGTTTTTACCGGCAATAATCCCGCCCCGGTTATCAGATCCATGCAATTTCATTACTGTACTGTTAGTGTGTGTGTGTGCGTGTGTGTGTGTGTGTGTGTGTGTGTGTGTGTGTGTGTGTGTGTGTGTGTGTGTGTGTGTGTGTGTGTGTGGTGTGTGTGCGTGTGTGTGTGTGTGTGTGTGTGCGTGTGCGTGTGCGTGTGTGTGTGTGTGTGTGTGTGTGTGTGTGTGTGTGGTGTGTTTGTGTGAAGCGATGTGAAAATTTTTAAATGAAGCGTTGGGGTGTGTTTGTTTATGTCATTAGTAGGACTTCATTGCGCTCTTGGTTCTGTATATATGTGAGCAAGTGCTCTTTGTACGTTTTTACCGGCAATAATCCCGCCCCGGTTATCAGATCCATGCAATTTCATTACTGTACTGTTAGTAACCCGGGAACCGGAGCAGACGACGCTTTTGTTTTGAAGCGCTGCGTGTTGCGTAACGCCACGTGGCCTTCACACAGCCGACCGGCGATAGCCGCTGGTGCGCGCCATTTTCAAATCTGTTTACTCCCTTAATATTTTGACCGCTTGTTTGTTTACCTACTCCTTGTTCACCTAGTCCTTTTATGCAGCAAGCCATGTGTAATGTAATTTGGCATCTTAGAATGTTTATTTAGATCTTATTTAGACGCAGGGTCGAGCTTAATCAGTAGCCGATGCCTCTAAAGTAAACATGGTGCTTAACGTCCACAGAGGCGTCCACACGATGCCTCTCTAGGTCCATTCTTTTTATAGCCGTCGTCTGCATGGCGCATTTTCTGTTTAGTACTAGTGAATAGTAGTGAATCGTTGTTTTGACTCGATGAAAGTAATTCTGTGTCGATCAATGCTTTGTCGTATAGTATTTTGCTTAGCTGACTTCATGTTTAGTGTTTATTTTGGGTTGAAATTAACTTATTGAGTATTGTGTACTGTAGAACTAGAAGCTAAGTTATATTCATAGACTACTTGATATCACTATCAGCGCTGTTGCGACTAAGATAACGCGCCCCAGGCGAAAGTTCGCACCGATTGTTTTAGTACTAGTCTTTGAGTGTGTCTTGCTTCTCTTATAGAGCGTTGTATTGTAATTGTTATGTACCATTTTAACCGTGGGAGCGTGTTCTTTATTCTGATGTAAGTTTTATTGATAGTTATATTTTGTACATTGTGTTAGTTGTGATTTAGTTGTACGAATCTGCTTATAGACAGGTGCAAGCCACGCTTCCCACTCTTGTTGTAAATTTAAATAAGTCATGTGTGTACATTTTGTTTATACGGTTTAAAAGGTTGTAACTGTAGCTTTTATTTGATGTATCTCATGTTTTAATTAGTTTAGTTATTGTTGAGGAAACTGTATTTGTGCGGGCCAAGGAAACACAATAGTCAGCCATTTTGTGGTCCAGAGGGCTGATTTCATTGTAGCGATAGCGTGTGTTCTTTGCGGCCGGCGCAGTTCTCTTATCTATGCGTGCGCGTGAGGATTTTGGTGTCTCTACCCCAGTGTGTCGGCGCTGAACCACGCCCCCCAACCGTACGGGCCTGTCCCCGGACGTGAAGGGGGTGCTCGGATCGCCCGTCAACAACCCCCCACCACCCCCACCCCACTCCCGACCGTTATCGGCACGGAGTTGGGGCTTTTAACACTAACCTAACAATGACTTAACTTTTTCAATGAATGATGTATCCATGAATGCATGACAGGACTGCAGTTTGCATGTTTCTATTTCAGACAATGTTTTAACCTATCAAACTGTAAATATATACATTTTTAACCTGTTCGTAAAGCGAGCAGACTTGTAAATAATGTAAATATGTAAAATATGTTTTTAACCTCATCCCCGAAAGAACCACTAGACCCGAGTAAATATATCATAGATTCAAAGTAAGAAATTTTATGTAATAGTAATTCATTCTACAGCCAAACGGATTATATTAACTTTAGATGATTAAGAGCTTCGTATATCTTGTCCCTAATATGTCATCTGACATCCGAGGACATTAAGAACCAGTAGTAGTAGATTTGGGGTTGTGCTGAGAAAGTTGTCTGCTGCTGTAAAAAAGGGGCCTG
>JABMCL010000925.1:0-11317 GCA_018857735.1 Alviniconcha marisindica | reverse complement strand
TTCCCCCCCCAAAAAAAAAAAACCCAAAACCCCCCTTTAATTTTTAAAAAAGGAAAAAAATTTTAAAAAAAAAAAGGGGGGCCCCCCTTTTTTAATCCAAAATGGGGGGGGGTTTTTTTAATTTTCCCCCAAAAATTTAAAATTTAAAAAAAAAAAGGGGGGGGAACATTCAAAATTTTTTAAAAAAACCCCCCGGGGGCCCCTTTTTGGGGAAAAAAAAAACCCCCTTTTTTTTGGGGCCCCCTTAAAAAAACCAAATTTCCGGTTTTTAAAATTTTTTTAAAAAAAAAATTTTTTGGGGGGGGAATGGGGGGGGAAAAACAAAAAAATTTTTTGGGCCAAAGGAACCCTTTAAAAAAAATTTGGGGGTTTTTTAAAATTTTCCCAAAAGGTTAAAAGGTTTAAAATCCCTTGGGCCCCTTCCGGGGGTTGGGAAAAACCCCCCTTTTAAAAAAAAAAATTTTTCCAAAAAAAAAAAAAAAAAAAAACCCCCAAAAAACCTTTTTTTAAAAGGAACCCTTAAAAAAAAAAAAAGGGAAAAAAATTTTAAAGGGGAAAAAAAAAAGGGGCCCTTTCCCTTAAGGGTTAAAAATTTCCCCCCTTTTAATTTTGGGGGGGGGTTTTTTTCCCCCCCCTTTTTTTTTAAAAAAAAACCCCAAAATTTTTTTTAAAAAAAAAGGGTTTAAAAAAAAATTTTTAAAAAAAAAAACCCCCCAAATTTTTTTCCCCCTTTTTTCCCCGGGAAAAAAAAAAAACCCCCCCCCCCCTTTTTTTTCCCCTCTTTTAAAGGCCATTAAAAAAGGGGGGGAAAAAAGGGGGGGGGGGAAAAAAAAGGGGGGGGGAACTTTTTTGGGAAAAAAAACGGGAAAATTAAGGGCCCCAAAAAAAAAGGGCGGGCCCCCCCCCAAAAAAAAAAAAAGGGGGGGTTTTGGGAAAAACCCGGGGGTTTTTGGGGGGGCCGGAACACAAAAAAAAAACCCCAAAAAATTTTGGGAAAAAAAAGGGGGGAAAAAAAAAAAGGGGGGTTTTAAAAGGAAAATTTTTGGGGTTTTAAAAAGGGAAAAAAATTTTTAAAAAAAGGGGGAAAATTTAAAAAAAAAAAGGGAAAGGGAAAATTTAAAAAAAAAATTTCAAAAAAAAGGGGGGTTTTAAAAAAGGGTTTTAAAGGAAAAAAAAAAGGGAAAAAAGGGGGAAAAATGAAAAAGGGGCCCAAAACCTAAAAAGGGGGGTTTCCCAAAAATTTTTCCCTTTGAAAAAAAAGGGGAAAAACGGGGAAAAAAAAATTTTAAAAAAAATTTTTTAAAACCGGGGAAAAAAAAAAATTTAAAAATTTAAAAAAATTTTTTTTTTAAAAAAAAAAAAATTTAAAAAAAATTTAAAATAGACAACACTTCACAAGGCTGTCAGAGGATCCACAGTGCTTTAGGCAACACTTCACAAGGCTGTCGGAGGATCTACAATGCTTCAGGCAACACTTCACAAGGCTGTCAGAGGATCTACAGTGTTTCAGGCAACACTTCACAAAGCTGCAAGAGGATCTACAGTGTTTCAGGCAACACTTCACAAAGCTGTCAGGGGATCTACAGTGTTTCAGGCAACACTTCACAAAGCTGTCAGAGGATCTACAGTGTTTCAGGAACACTTCACAATGCTGGCAGAGGATCTACAGTGTTTCAGGAACACTTCACAAAGCTGGCAGAGGCTTTATGCTCAGTGGAACTGGCAGAGTGTTCTGTGGAATCTTTTCACTGGAGACCTAGTAGCACTGTTAAGCATTGAAAACAAGCAGCATGTTCACATCTGATTGAGAACAAGTAATGTGGATATGATTAACCCTGGAGAATAAATGATGTGGTTATGATTAACCATGTAGAGCAAGTAGAGTGGTTGTGGTTAACCTCTGAGAACAAGTGATGTAAATATGGTTAACCATTTAGAACAAGTGGGGTAATTATGATTAAGCACTGGGAACAAACAGTATTAGTATGGTTAACCATTGAAAACAGGTAGTGTCATTATGATTAACAGTTTGAAAACAACAGGCTTGGGTGTGATTAACCATGAAGAACAAGTTGTGGTTATGGTTAATCAAAGAGAAGAGTGAAATAATGGTTACACTTGGATAATGAGCATGGGTGGCTGTGATCCAGGATTCCTGATTTCCAGGATTGCAGGATTCCTGATTATTATTTTTATCGTGCTCTGAACTGCAAAATCCAGGGGAGAAAAACATTGTCTGTTAAAAAGTATTACATCAACTAGCTTTAGTTTGACAGCTTTTGGTTTGAAAATAATAATAATAATGATAATTTGTAAAGCACAAATTCTTAAAAGCCTTGAGTGTTTTACAAAGAACATAATGGGAAGTGGAAGAGTAGGTAAATATACATACAAGAATCAATGGGAGGTGAGGGAGTCCTGAGTGTTTTACAAGAACATAATGGGAGGTGAAAGAATGGGTTAATATACATGTACAAGAATCTATGGGAGGTGAGGGAGTGGGTTAATATATATGTACAAGAATCAATGGGAGGTAAGGGAGTGGGTTAATATACATGTACAAAAATCAAATCACACATATACATTGAGGCATGTGTGCACATATGCATGCACACATGCATGTACATGCACACCTGCATGAGCACACACATACACACCCACACACATCTAATCAAACAGTGCTGAGTTGGTCAGACTGATACAAGTTGAAGAGGTTTGTTTTCAGAGTGGACTCTTAAAAATAGTGATTGTTACAGTATTTCTAATGTTTGGTGGCAGTGAGTTCCAGACATAAGGGCCAAAATGAGAGAAATCACAATCACTTTTTGTCTTGTATTTATAGAATGAAAATGTTAGGAGACTGGTGTCAGTACTGTCAAAAGAGATGGAGAATAGAGATGAAGGATATCAGAGAGATAAGCAATAGAGGAGATAATGGAAGAAAAGCTGGTAAAATGTCTTCAGGGCTGGGTTCAGCACTTTACATACACCCAGACTGGCTGTGGTGGGTTTAACCAAGTAGAACAAGCAATGTCAGGTGGTTAATCAGTGGGAACAGAAAATGCTAGGGTTAACCAGGGAAAACAAACAATTCTACAGTTAACAATGGAGCACAATCAGTGCTAGGTTTAACTAAGGAGAAGAAGCAACTAGGGTTGACCAAGGAGATTAAGCAGTGCTAGGTTTAATCACGGAGAACAAGCAATGCCAAGGTTAACCAAGAAGAACAAGCATGCCAGGTTTAACCATGGAGAAAAAGCAATGCTAATGATGACCATGGAGAACACACACTGCTAGGGTTAACCATAGAGAACAAGCAATGCTAGGGTTAACCATGGAGAACAAGCAGTGCTAGGGTTAACCATGGAGAACAAGCAATGCTAGGGTTAACCATGGAGAAGAGTCAGAACTCAAACTTGTTCACTGTGAACAACAAGCAATGTTAAAAATCCTAAACAAAATACAGGCAATGCTAGGTTTAACCAGGAACAAGCAATTCTAGGGTTCACTGTGAACAACAAACAATGCTAGAGTTAACTCAATCAAAACACCACAAAATGACGCTCTCAGCTCCTGTAGACGCACTGTTTTTGTCTGTTTAATACCCAGTTTCTGCTACAGTCATACTCAGTGTGTGTGTGTGGCACGCGCGTATGTGCATGCACGCTCTCTCATGTATGATGTATGATACTGATCAGTGTCATGCACATTCAAATTCATTGCAGTGTGTGTGTATGTGTTTCCATATAATACTTTAAGTAAACTGTTTTTGATAGGACTGTGCTCTACATGTGTGTAGAGTATCATATTTAGGTTAATATGTATTATCTGAGCACTCGGCCCTGAAAAGCATGTTTTGTCTTTTAAAAAAAAAAAATTACTAGGAATAATACAAAAAACCTTACTTTTTTTAGAAAGCTTAGGATGTGTACTTGTCAGATAAATAATCCATAAAGTCATATCACATACCCTTCTCCGCCGCAACAGCAAAGCAAGAACTATCCAAACACATTCAATTCAATTTAAAAAACTTTAATCATCCCACAAGGGGCAATTTTGTTGTGGTCATGGGGGCTCGAAAAAAACAACATAAAGTTAAGAGAACAATACAACAAACACAACACCACCAATAAAAGAGACTTACTTTAACCATAGTAAAGTTATTTAAAAACATTAAAAAAAAGAGTTATATTCTACTGGTTGCATGAATCCTGATGATAAAAATGAAGATGTCATTGCTGTTACTTGAGTCCGCCTCGAGATCTACTGGCACAAACTCCTTGCCAGAATCAGCAATGTTCTCTTCAGAACCACTGTCAGAAAAATCTTCCAAATCTGAGCCCTCATTCAGTACTAATTCCACATCTTCCCTCGTTGAGTAACACATGTTCACTCTGTGCACCGCCATTTTGAAATGTACAACCTTTGTCAGTTTGACACGTTACAAATGCCAAAACAGACACAGGAACACTGGACTAAGGGGGATTACCAAAAGTGTCCAGAATTGATGCAGTTAGTGTAATATAGTTGCTTACCATCAATGCGAAAGTTGCTCAGGCCGTTAAAAATCTTTAATTCTTACTGCGTCTGAAGACGCAGATTGTTGTCAAGCATACTGCTAAGTCCCGTGTCTTAAGACGCAGAAAGCCTTGAAAGAGTTAACCATGAAGAACAGTTAACCATGGAGAACAAGCCATGCTAGGGTTAACCATGAAGCACAGTTAACTATGGAGAACAAGCAGTGGTAGGGTTAACCACGGAGCACAATTAACCAGGGAGAACAAGCAGTGGTAGGGTTAACCACGGAGCACAGTTAACCATGGAGAACAAGCAGTGGTGGGGTTAACCACACACAAAATAAGCAACAGGGATTTAAACCCACCACAAAAGGGAAACAACAATCGGGGGTTCCAGGGGCACAAACCCATGGGCGAACGGGGTTTAAAAGGGGGGCACAAAATGGGCAAGAAATGCGGGGTTAACCCACAGACTTTAACCAGGAAACAAAATGCATTTTAACCACGGACAATTTAACCATAGAAAAAGAATCAGGGAACCACACACATTAACCAGGAAACAAGCAAGCGGGAAAAACCCCCAAAAAGGGAAAAAAACGTTAACCAAAAAAGGGAAAACTGCAATCCATTTAAACCAAAGGGCCCGGGGGTTCCCATTTGCATTTGTATGTTTTTTTTGCAGTCCAGGGTTTTTCGGGCCTGTATTTGTAAATCTGCAGTCTTTGGGGCCAATTTTTTTTAAAAAACAAGTCACTTTTTACAATGATGGAAAAAGAACAATGTGCACTTTTTACAATTTTAGGGTTTAAAGATGAGGTCAACAGGATGTTGTTATTCGGGCAAACCGGGGCAATTTTTAATTTTAATTATGAATCCAACTTTTTTTTTAATTTAAATTTACATTAGTCCAAGGGGGGGGGGAAAAAAATTTTCAAATGAAAACCGGGGGTGGGATTTTTGTTTTTCCCCCAACCCCTGGGGATGGGAAAAGCTGGGTGAAGGGGCCCTTTTTTATGAATTTAAACCCAGTCAAACCCGGGGCCCCTTTTTAAAATTTTAAACCGCCCCAAAGGCCGGGGGGGGGCCCCGGGGTTTACACCCCCGGGCACAAGGCCTTTTTGGTTTTTGTAAATTTACACCCCGGGACAAGGCCTTTGTTTTTTAAATTTTACACCCGGGAAACCGGTTTGGGTGAAAGGGGTTTTTGTAAATTTTTAAAAAAACGGGCCCACAAGGCTGGGGGGCGATGTAAATTTACAGGGGGGACGGGCCTTGGGGGTTAGTTGTAAATTTACATTTAGGCACAACCGGTTTGGGTGCTTATTTGTAAATTTACAACTACACAAGGCTGGGGGGCGGTGTAAATTTACATGGGGGACGGGCCTTGTTGGTTTTATAAATTTACATCTTGCACAACCGGTTTGGGTGCTCAGTGTAATTTACACTAGGCACAACCGGTTTGGGTGCTTATTTGTAAATTTACAAATACACAGGCTTTGGGTGCAGTTGTAAATTTTACAGTTTTCACAACCGGTTTGGGTGCTTAGTGTAATTTACATTTTGGGGGAAAAGGTTTTTGGGGGCCCTTTTTGGGTAAAAAAACCCCCCTTTTTTTTTGGGGGAAAAAAAAAACCCCTTTTTTTTTTTTTTTTTTTTAAAAAAAAAAAAAACCCCCCGGGGTTTTTTTTAAAACCCCGGGGGGCCCCAACCGTTTTTTTTAAACCCCCCAAAAAAACCCCCCCCCCCCCCCCCCAAAAAAAAAAAACCCCCCTTTTTCCCCCCTTTTTTTTTCCCCCCCCGGGGGGGAAAAAATTTTTTTAAACCCCCCCCCCCCGGGGGTTAAAATTCCCCCACCCCCCCGGGGGTTTTAAATTAAAAAAAAAAAAGGGGCCTTTTTAAACCTTTAAATTTTTTCCCCCCCCTTTTTGCATAAAAAAAAAAATTTTTTAAAACCCCCCAAAAAAAAGGGGGGGTTTTTAATAAATTTTTTTCCCAAACCCCCTTTTTTTTTTTTTAAAACTTTTTTAAAAAAACCCCGGGGGTTTGGGGGTTTTTTTAAACCCCAAGGAAAAACCCCCTTTTTTTTTTTAAAAAGTTTTTAAAAACCCGGGCCCCGGGTTGGCCCAGGGGGAAAAAAACCCCCCCCCAAAAACTTTTTTAAAAAAACCCCGGGGGTTTGGGGGTTTTTTTAAATTTTAAAAAAACCCCCGGGGGTTTGGGGTTTAAATTTTTTTCCCAAACCCCGGGGGTGAGGGGGGCCCTTAAAAAAAAAGGGGGGTGTTTTCCCCCAAAAAAGGGAAAAGGGGTTTTTTAAATTTAAATTTTTCCCCCAAAAAAAAAAATTTTTTTTTTTTAAAAAAAAAACCCCCTTTTTTTTTTTTTTAAAAAAAAAAACCCCCCCCTTTTTTTTTTTTTTTAAAAAATTTTTTTTTTTTAAAAAAGGGGGGAAAAAAGGGGGCCCCCAAAAATTTTTTTTAAAAAAAATTTTTTTTGGGGGGGCCCCTTTAATGGAAATTTTTTGGGGGGTTTTTTCCCCCGGATTTTTTTTTAATTTTGGGGGGGGGGTTTTTTTTTTTTTTTTTTTGGGGGGGTTTTTTCCCCCGGGGGTTTTTTTTTTTTTGGGGGTTTTCCCCCAAAAATTTTTTTGGGGTTTTTTGGGGGGTTTTTTCCCTTTTTTTTTTTAATTTTGGGGAAAAAAAATTTTGGGGCCCGGTTTTTTTCCTTTAATTTTAAGGTTTTTTTGGGGTTTTTTTTGGGGGGAAAAATTTTTTTGGAAAAATTTTAAATTTTTCCCCTTTTAAATTTCCTTTTTTTTTCCTTTTTTTTTTTTTCCCGGGGAAACCCCCAAATTTTTTTTTTTTTTTCCCTTTTAAAAAAAAGGGGGAAAAAAAAAAAGGGGGGGTTTTTAAAAAATTTTTTTTTTTAAAAAAAGGGGGTTTTGGATTTAAGGGGGGGGTTTTTGGGGTTTTTTTGGGGGGGGGTTTTTGGGGGTTTTTTAATTTCGGGGGAAAAAAAATTTTTTTTTTTTCCCTTTTTGGGTTTTGGGGGGTTTTTTTTTTTAAAAGGGGGGGTTTTTTTTTTTTGGGGGGGGGGTTTTTTTTTTTTTTCTTTTTTTTTTCCCCCCGGAAAAAACCCCCGGGGGAAATTTTTTTTTTTTTAAAAAAGGGTTTTTTTTTTTTCCTTTTGGGGGGGTTTTTTTTTTTTAAATTTTCCCCCCCTTTTCCCCCCCCAACCCTTTTTTTTTTTTTTTTTTTTTTTTTAAAAAAAATTTTTTTTTCCCCTTTCTTTGGGTTTTTTTTTTTAAAAAAAAATTTTTTTTTTCCCCATTGGCCCCCCCCCAAAAACATTTAAAATTTTTTTTCCCCCCTTCCCCCCCCCCTTTTTTTTTTCCCCCCTTTAAAAAAAAAATTTTGGCCCCCCCAAAAATTTTTCCAGGGGTTTTTTTTAAAAAAAAAGGGGGGCCGGGGCCCGGGGGGGTTTTTTTTGGGGGGGGGGTTTTTTTTTGGGGTTTTTTTTTTCCCCCCCCCGGAAGGGGCCCCGGTTAAACCTTTTTTTTTAAATTTTTAAATTTTTTTTTTTTTAAAAAGGGTTTTTTTTTTCCCAAAACCCTTGGTTTTTTTCCCCGGGCCCCCCCCCTTTTTTCCCTTTTTAAACCCAAAATTCCGTTTTTTTTTCCCCCCTTTTTTTTTTTCCCCCCCTTTTTTTTTTTTCCCCAAAAAACCCCCCGGCACCCCTTTTTTTTTTAATTTTTTTTTCCCCCCAAAACCCCAAAAAAAAAAAAAAATTTTTTTTTTTTCCCCTTTTTTCCCCCCCATTTTAAAAAAATTTTGTTTTTTTTTTTCCCATTGTTCCCCTTACATTTTTTCCCCGGGGAAACCCCCCCCTTTTAAAATTAAAAAAAACCCCCCAAAATTTTCCCCCCTTTTTTCCCTTTTTTTTTTTTTTTAAAAATTTTTTTTTTTTGGAAAAACCCAGTTTTTTTTTTTTAAAAAAAAAAAAAATTTTTTTTTTTTTTCCCCCTTTTTCTAAAATTTTAAAAAAAAAATTTTTTAAAAAAATTTTTTTTTTCCCCCCAAAAAAATTTTTAAAAATTTCCCCCCCCGGGAAATTTTTTGGGGGTTTTTTTCCCCGGGGGGGAAATTTCATTTGGGGTTTTCCCCTCCCTTTAAAAGGGTTTTTTTTTTTTTTTCCCCCCCTTTTTTTTTCCTTTTTTTTAACCCCCCCCCTTTTTTTCCCAAATTTTTAACAGGTTTTTTTTCCCCCCCTTTTTCTTTAAAAAAAACCCCCCCCTTTCCCCCCTTTGCCGGTTTTTTTCCCTTTTTTCCCCCCCCCTTTTTTTCCCCCCCCCCTTTTTTTAAGGTTTTCCTAAACATGGGAAAAAAAAAAGGGGGGTTTCTATTTTTGCCCACCTGTTTCCTCCCCCTATTAAAAAAACCCCCATGGGGCCCAAATAAGGGTAGAATGTTGTTCCTGTCCACCCTTTTGCCCATGATACACTGACAGGCTTTAAATGTAACCAAAAAAAACCCCCTTATTTCCCCCCCCTGCAGCCTAGCATACCAGTTTTCATTATTTTTTAAAATGTTTCTTTTAATACTCATTATCTTTTTTTGAATCTGAAACTTCCAAATTAAATTTTAAATCCAGGTGATGTTTTCTCATTGTTGGCTGAACCCTTTTCAAAACATTTATTTTTCCTCACATTAAAGCCTTTGAAAATCTTACCTTTTAAATCTGAACACTCCATTTAAAAAGGGTTTTTTTTAATGTGCAACAGTTTCTTTTAAACAGGCTTTTTTTTCCTATTTTGCAACAGGTTTTCTTTAAAGGTTTATTTTTCAGTTTAACACCTTACCTTTTCCTATTTTGAAATTTACCTTTCCCTTTTAAAAAGGGTTTTTTTCTTTTTTAAAATTTTTCCCCTTTTCTTTCCTGGAAAAAATTTTTTTGGAATTTCTTTTTTTTTTCCTAGTTTAAAAATTTATTTTTATGTTAACATTTACCCTTTTATTTTAACACTTATTTTTTCTAATGTGAAACTTTAAGGGACAGGTTTTTTTTCCTGTTTGAAACAGGCCTTATTTTTCAGGTTTGCAACGGACCCCCTTTTCTGGTTAAACGGGCATCCTTTTTCCAGTGAACCCTTTTTTAACTTTTTCCCTTTTACTTTCAACACTTTCTTTGAACACACCTTTTCATGTTAACAATCTACCTTTTCATGGTTAACACTTTTGTTTCAGGCTTATTTTTTTTATTCCACTTTTTTTAAAAGGTTTACCTTTCCACATGTTCCAGTTTTTAAAATTTTACCTTTCCACAGGGTTAACACCTTCATTTACCAGGTTTACCCTTTCCCATTGTTCAACGGGTTTATTTTTCCTCTGTTTAAAAGCTTTTTTTAGAACAGGTCTTATCCTTTCCTCACGTGTTGCAACAGCTCTTCAGTTAGAACAGGTCTTATCCTTTCCTTGCATGTTGCAACAGCTCTTTGTTTAGAATAGGTCTTATCCTTTTCTCACGTGTTGCCTGCCGCCTTGCCACAGCCAGGCAACGTTACTCACCATGGCTTTGATCTACCACACAGAGCACTCCACAGGAATCTTGATGCTTTGCTGGTGTGTGGCCCGCTGCTGTGTCTGCAGCAACCTTGAGAGCCGCTCCATTGTGTGGAGCAGTTTGAATGCATTACTTCGCAACAAAAGTGCCACCCTTAGAGATCCCATTCCTCTGCTCCCTCACTGACTGCTTTCCCCACCCTATGTGGGTACCTGAACCTTTGACAAACGCAGTGTTGACGAAAAGGAATGTGCAATAAGGCTTTGTAGAATGCTGTTTGCCTTCAGAGGAAAAAGGGGGGGAAAAAATAAGGATTATGGTTGGTTTGTATTGTAAGTATTATAACCGTGTCTGTGTCATCATGCATTTATGTAAAACATTTATTTATGAAGGCCGTTTATTGCCGAGTGTGGAGTTGAAATTGTCACAGCTGTTTTTAATGCCTGCTCCTTATTTATGGAATCAGCAAAGGAGTTATTAGTTGCATTCCAAGTCAGAGTTACCATAGGCGACTCTGATCATTGTTGTTGTATTTGTGCGACATCTTCCAAGCGCTAATTCACTCCCTTGTTTGTTGATTTTTTTTAAATTTTTGGGCTACTTTTTCTATATATAGCAGTGTAGTGTTATATATCTTGGGTGATTTTGCGGTTTCATTTACGGACATTGTTACAATGTTAGTGATCACAGTCAGTTTTGGATGGTTATGTTGGTTGCAGAATGGTTTGCAGGTTAACTGTTTACACCTAACTCATTGGCAATGAGACACACAGGCATTTTTCATCTTGTGAACTGTGAGAACAATGTAGAACTTACCTCAACATTAAATACACTATATTTAACAGACTTCGTCTTGTGCCAGTCAAAGCTAACCATTTGCTTGCTGTGTTTCTAGTCTGTCAGCCATGTAGCCTTGCCCACTCTCACATGCATTATTCACACTCGCAATTTGACAATAAGAATATCATAATCAAATTTCAGCCATAATTGCACGTTTAGAGAATTGTCTGCCTTGCATGATGAAATGAGGGTCTGTACATGTGCATTTTCTGTAGCAAGGACAGTGCCACTTTTCTGGGAAGTGACAAATATTAAAATGTGCACAGTTATAGTAATTAATGAGCTGTTCCCCATTTTTAGTTGTTTTCTTCGATAAGTTTAAACTTTGCTTAGCGGGAACACCCATGAACAAGATGGCAGACTTACCGCTCTTTGCCATTTTGGTATTCAAGGGAGAAAAGAGA
>JABMCL010000983.1:0-11731 GCA_018857735.1 Alviniconcha marisindica | reverse complement strand
TGTGTGTGTGTTTGTGTTTGTGTGTGTGTGTGTGTGTGTGTGTGTGTGTGTGTGTGTGTGTGTGTGTGTGTGTGTGTGTGTGTGTGTGTGTGTGTGATATAATAGAAGAAGAATCTCTTTTATGAGCGATTTCTCCAAATTGGGGCAAAAAGCCCATTACAACAGACAGACATACACACACACACACACACACACACCGCACACGCACACACACACACACACAAACACCACACACACACACACACACAACACACACACCACACACACAAACACACACACACACCACAACACACACACACACACAAACACCACACACACAATCACAACACACACAAACACACACACACACACAAAACACACACACACACACACACACACACACACACACACACACACACACACACACACACACACACACACTTCTTATTCTTCGTCTTCTTCTTCTTCCTCTTCTTCAAGAAACTATTATGAATGGCAATTACACACAGAGTCAGTAGGACAGCTTGTAGAGGTGAGATTTCAAAGATGGTTTCAAGAGAGACTGTTCCAAACAGACTGTGCAGCATTAGAAAAAGATCCTAGCATGAGCAAGCCAGAGTGTGCACACAGAGGGAAGACAAGGAATGGAAGTAGTAACAGAAGCGCGTGGCTGGCGGGTTGGTTTGAAAACTGTCAGACGTTCAGTCAAGTAGACAGGAGGTCGAGTTGAGGCAAATGTACCACAGAGAAGCGAGTTTGCATTGTATTCTGGAATCAGTGGGCACCCAGTGGAGACAAGCAATATGAGGAGAGATAGGGTGACTTTTGGGATCTCTCTGGACAAGGCGAGCAGCGTTGTTTTGAACCGTGTAGCTTGTTTGGTAGATACTGAGGACAGCCAGACGGGAGAGAATTGCAGCAGTCAAGGAGTGAAAGAACAAAGGCAGAGACAAGAATCTGCGTGGCATCTGCGGACAGGAGATAGGGAACTTATAGAGCGCTTTCGGAAACTGAAAGCGCTTTACAACCTAAAGAAATACATACGATGCGCAAATACACATAATTATACGAATCAATGGTATACAAGCGTACAAAACATACGAAAATTAACAAACATTTGCATACAAAATATGACAAAAACACACGCCCATAATATCGGGCGCGCATACACACACACACACACACACACACACACACACACACACACACACACACACACACACACACACACACACACATACACGCACGCACGCACACACACACACACACACACACACACACACACACACACACAACACACACACGGCTGAGAAGGACATGGGGTAAAGACTAATTTGAAAGCAAGGTGACGGATGGAACCAATGCGGCAGAGTCAGACATGGGAACAGATGCACTGCCTATAGTCATAGTCATAGACTCGGGGAAGGAGGAAGAGAGAGGCCTAGACTTTCTACCGCAGGATACAACCATTGATTCGGTGTTGTCGCCGTTGGGTTTAAGTTTGTTCACTGTCGTCGAGATTTTGACGTCATCAGTACACTTCTGCAAGGAAAGGAGGAGATCTGGGATTGGATGAGGTGCCGCAGGTTTCTGGAGTTGAGAGTCATCGGAGTGTGAGTGGTGAAGGACAGAGTGCTTCTCAATGACAGTGGGAAGAGAAGCTATGTAAAGAATAAAGAGTACAGGTCCAAGGACTGGTCCTTATGGATCACCGAGTGATGTGGGAGTCAGCTCAGACTTGTGGCAGTGTATACTGACAGACTGGGTGCTGTTTGTAAGGTACTGAAAAATATTCTAAAGCCGTGCTTGTATTCCGAAGTCATGGTGAAGTCTGTGGAGTAATATGCTATAGTCTGTCGTATCGAAGGCTGCTCACAATCTCCAAAAGAGAGAACAGGGAAACGTTTTCATCACCTAAAGAGAGGAGATAGTCATTGGCTATTTTCAGAAGTGCTATGTAGATTATAGTATTATTAAATTTGTATTGGCTTATTTCTCCAATGGCTTTGATTTCAGTTTATTCCTTGAGTGCATAAAAGTGTGGTGTGGTGCAGAATATGTGACTGTTTATTTTCCCACTTCCCTAATCTCTCTCTGTGTCTCTGTCTGTCTGTCTGTCTGTCTGTCTGTCTGTCTGTCTGTCTGTCTGTCTGTCTGTCTCTCTCTCTCTCTCTCTCTCTCTCTCTCTCTCTCTCTCTTCTCTCTCTCTCTCTCTCTCTCTCTCAGTGTGTCCCCTTTCTCCATCTCTGTCTGTCTGTCTCCCCCCCCCTCACACACAACACAAACAACCCAAACGTAATCACCGAGGTCAGTGTACCTGACCTGAGCATTAGTGACCATTGTCCCATCTCCTGTTCAAGATCGATTAAGCTTCCAAAATGTGAGCCCAAAACCCATTCATATATATCAGTTTGATCTTTCAAACATTTTAATAAGGCTGCCTTTTTCAGTGACCTGCACTGGGCCCCGTTTACTGAAGTCCTGAATTGTACTGATCCCGATAAAGCCTTGGCGACATATAGTACAATGACTATCTCACTGTTGTCAATAGACATGCACCCGTTCGTAATTGGGCGAACGTTTGCTTCGCGAATATAGTCGGGGGTAATCGTCGAACTGCGACGATGATATATTCGGGGTCCAAAAGGCTTCGCTCAACATGTTCTGGGAATATTCGTCCTATTCGACGAACCTTGCCTCTGATTGGCTGAGAGCGGACAGCTCTCCTGTGGATGAGTAAGAAAAACAAATGGATGACGGTATCGCTAGGTACTTCATTCGCTTCGGAGGGAATTTGCTTATTTGTTGACTTGTGGGAGGCGCAGCCTTGTCTCTGGGACCCAGAATGATATAGTTATTATTTTAAGTACCCTGTGATGGATGATTAAAGTATATTGACTTGACTTTAGCCTACATTTTGGATCACGCTGTCTGCTGCGCTTCTGCCGCAAGTTCGGGCCGAAGCTTGCATCTCATTATAAGCCAGTTAAGAACGAAGTATAGTTCGTCGAACCGTCCGAACCATGTTCGCTGAACTATGAGCTCAATTAAGGAACGAAGTAAAGTTCGACGAATACTCCGAACTATGTTCGGCGAAGCAAATGTTCGCCCAATTAGAACGGGCTTTTGCCTACTCAGTGTCACTTGGTTGTCTTGTGAACTGCATTACAAGTAACAAAAGAGCAAAACCACACCACTGGTAAGTAGGGATATGATACTGTTGACGATTGGAGAATCGAACGGTTGTTGATATTTGTGCTGAAGTGGCAGCGGTTATGGTGGAAGTTCGGTGGGGTTGTTGTTGGTAGGTAAAGCCTATGACAGCGTCATGCACTCACGCACATTCTCTCTCTCTCTCTCTCTCTCTCTCTCTCTCTCTCTCCTCTCTCTCTCTCTCTCACACACACCCACACACATATACACACACACACACACACACAGAAACAAACACACACACCACACACACACAGACACCACACACACACACCACACATACACACACATACACACACACACACTCACTCACACACACACACCACACACACACACACACACACTCACGGAGGACGAACGAACGAATATAATATTGACAAAGCAGTTGTAACTGAAAGCCGGGAAAACCGTGTTGCATGGTCAGAGGAGTTCGTGCAAACTTGCAAAGATGAACTATGCTCAACAAACTTCAAACTTTGCGTGCAAGAGGCGGTTTCAGTACTCAGTACCAATGTGGACAAATCAGTTGATATCATTGTGCGTGCATTGTACGGAGCAGCCGCCTGCGTGGTGAAAACGGTAGGGCACAAGAAAAAAAGAGCTACTGACTGGTTCGATCAGGAATGTGCACAAAAGAAAAAATTAGTTAAAAGACAACTCTGCAGATTCAGGAGAACCAATAATCGCGAGGACAGAGAAAAATATGTGAATGATAGGAGAGAATATAAACGATTACTTATGAAAAAGAAAACTGAATTCGATGAAGAACGATTAAGGCAATTAAAGCAAAATTTTAACAATGCTTCAAAGTTCTGGGAGACAATTCGGTCAATCAATCGAAAGTCTACAATTTATAATTCCATCACGAGTGAACAGTGGTACGAACACTTCTCTGGAGTTTTTAACACGTTTGACTCGTTCCCTGAAGAAGAGGATAGCGACGATGTTATGGAGGATGAAGCAGCAGCTGGTGTATTCGATGAACCTATTTCTAGAGATGAGGTCACAGCCAGTATACGTAATCTGAAGCTTGGTAAAAGTGCAGGTCCTGATAAAATTGTGAGTGAAATGCTAAAATATGTTGATCAAAACGTCGCTGATTTTTTAGTCCAGCTCTTTAATAAGTTGTATGATGAGGGAATATTTCCAAAAGAATGGTCCAAATCAATCATTGTCCCCATACACAAAAAGGGAGACGCTAACATACCGGACAACTATCGTGGTATAGCTCTGACCAGTGTACTGAGTAAAGTGTATACACATATTTTAAACAAGAGACTAACAGGTTGGGCAGAGCAGGAAGAAAAGATTCTTGAACAGCAAGCTGGATTTAGAGCAGGGTACAGTACAATAGATCATATTTTTACACTTTATGGACTTGTGCAAAAACATTTACAAAGGCATACGAAGTTTTACGTCGCATTTGTGGATTTAAAAAAAGCTTTTGATTCTGTGAACAGAAATGCATTGTGGGCTGTTTTGAGAAAATCAGGTTTGGATGGAAAGTTATACAGGTACTTAAGGGTATTTATGCCTCTGTGTCAGCATGTGTACGTGACAAATGTTCATATACCAAATGTTTTGAGTGCCCACGGGGAGTGAAACAGGGTTGCCTGTTGAGCCCTCTCATGTTCTCTTTCTTCGTCAATGAGCTGGCAGTGGAAGTGTCGAGGAATGGCAAGCATGGTATACAGATGATACCGGGTGCTATTGAAATATTTTTGCTCCTTTTTGCCGATGATGTAATACTTATGTCAAGCACTCCGGCGGGTTTGCAGAACCAGCTGAATCATCTGAAGAATGAAGCAGACCGCTTGTATCTTAGTGTTAACCTTGATAAGACAAATATTATGGTTTTTCGTATGGGTGGACATTTGGCTGCGAGAGAAAGATGGGTGTATGGTGATGAAAAAGTCAAGGTTACAAATGCATATAAATATTTGGGAATGACATTTACTACAAAACTGTGTATTGACTTCGTGCTTTCAGATGTATGTAAAAAGGGGAAAAAAGGTGTAATGGAAATTCAGAAAGCTATGAGAAGATTGAGTTCCTCAGACCCTATGATCTTTTGGAAGCTTTTTGATTCCAGATAGAACCAATGCTCACCTATGCTGCTGAAGTTTGGGGCCTAGGGAATGTAGACCAAATTGAAAAGGTTCAGACATTTGCTATAAAGAGGTTTCTCAGCGTTCCCTTGCACTCATCAAATAAGCTTTTGTATGGAGAGACAGGCAGATATCCACTATTTATTAGAACTGCTGTGAAATGCATAAAGTATTGGATCAGGCTAATTAGACTACCATTATCAAGATTATGTAGGCAGAATTATGATATGCTTTTAATTCAACATAACCAGGGCAGAATAAATTGGGTATCCAAAGTACAGCAAATATTAAATGAGAACGGCTTTGGGATTGTATGGCTGTGCCAAGGAGTTGGCTATGAAGAGCGTTTTGCAGCCGAATTTAAAGACAGAATTATGTCATGCTACAAACAGAACTGGCACTCGGATATTGAAGGTAATGAAAAATACAAATGGTATTATACATTTAAGGACTCATTTTGTACCGAAAGATACCTTTCTTTTATTACAACAAAAAGATTTCGTGATACTTTGACCCGATTCCGTGTCAGGGCGTGTGGTCTGAGAAGCCACAAGGTGTGGTTTCAAACCGAAATTTCTGAGAACAGTAGCTGCCCAATGTGTGGACATTTGCTTGAAGACGAGGTCCACTTCCTGTTTCAGTGCCCAGCTTACTTACACTTACGCGAGAAATATGTCTCAACGGAGTCTGTAAGCCAACCAAACTGGAGTAATGTGCGCAATATACTTGCCTGCGAAAATGAACCCAAAACAATAAACCTGTCCAAATATCTTACATTTGCTTTGGATATTAGAAAAAAGAAATTGGAGATAGAATGATTTTTCAAAACGGTTTGAATTGTACTTATTTTTGATGTGCGGAAACGATCACTGTGGGTGGTCCATTTCATATGTTTTAAATGTTTTGTTTTAGTATGTTCATGTATATAACTGCTATACTTTTTTTCTTACTTTTTTCTCTCTAGCTTTATTATTGTGATGAACTCTGTGTGTGTGTGTGTGTGTGTGTGTGTGTGTGTGTGTGTGTGTGTGTGTGTGTGTGTGTGTGTGTGTGTGTGTGTGTGTGTGTGGTGTGTGTGTGTGTGTGTGTGTGTGTGTGCGTGCGTGCGTGCGTGCGTGCGTGCAGGATGCGTGTGTGTGTATGCGCGTGTGTGTGTGCGTGTATACGTGCGTCAGTTCATGCGCGTGCGTGCGTGCGTGCATGTTTGTGTGTGTAGCAGCGCGCGTGTGGAACAGTGTATGTGTGTTTATGTATGACTATAGTAGGAGTGAGAGCTGAAGCTAACTTTTGAGTCGCGTATCGGTATGGGTATGTGTACTTGTACATTGTTCTGTTTTTAATTATTTGGCATATTTATTTTAGCTTGTCGGTGCATGTGCGTGGAAGCTAAAACTGATTTATTTTATCTCCCCTTGTCGAAAGGGCTATTTTAAGCCAAAGACAATAAACCATCAAAGCGTCAAGCGTCTCTCTCTCTCTCTCTCTCTCTCTCTCTCTCTCTCTCTCTCTCTCTCTCTCTCTCTCTCTCTCTCTCTCTCTCTCTCTCTCCACACACCCACACACATACACACACACACACACAGACACAAACACACACACACACAGACACAACACACACACACACACACACACACACACACACACACACACACACACACACACACACACACACCACACACACCACACACACACACACACACACACACACACACACCACACACACAACACACACACACACACACACACACACACCACACACACACACACACACAAACACACACACACATACACACACACTCACGGAGGACGAACGAACGAATAGTTTATTAAACTAGGCCATCTGCTCGTGTTGGACTGGGAGCAGTTGGGGAAGTAATGCAATACGGGGGTACACAAATTCAATATTTATTCATATGCATATTAAAAAAGACCAAAACCACACACACACACACACACACACACACACACACACACACACACACACACACACATGTCGTCTACGGCAACTCACCTGGCATGGGGCATCCTCAGTGAGGATGTACCTCTGGTGGAGCTTATGTACCTTGTCTTTACACGTATGCCATGTGAGTTACTGCAGGACTTTGTTGTTGTGTTTGTGTGACATCCTTCCAGCGCTGATTAACTCCCTTGTGTGTTCATTCTGCACGAGCGCTCTGGGCCTCGTTCTGTTTCAGATTGGGTCACTTTGGGTCAGTCGAAGCAGTTAAATACGTAGGATTTATTTAACGGTATGTTCCATGATATCTTGGTGTATGTCCAACTTGAGTACTGTCCCAGGTAATACAAGGGGTTAACCAACTGGGTAGTGCCCCTTCAGGTAAACTATAGGGGCTAAGACAACCAGAGTAGTGTCCCTTCGGGCAGGCACAGTGTAGGGCAACGAGAGTAGTGTGCCTTTGGGCAAACAAGAATATGTGTCCCTTCGATCAGGCAACGGTAGGGTTACTACAGTTGCGTCCCTTGGATAGACACGCGATAGGGAAATCTGACTACTCCCCTTAGGTTAGGCAGGGGATTAGGCCTACCCGAGGTCGGTCATTTTGGGTAGATCGGGGCAGGACAACACGGGTAGACGCCTTTGCGTAGACGAGGGCTAGGTCAACCAAGACTGTCGCTTTGGGTAGGCAAGGGGTAGGTACTGAGAATGCAACCCTTTGGTGGGGTTGGGATGGGGGGTTGGGGAACAAGAATACCTTCCCTTTGGGTAGACAAAGGGTAAGTCAACTGAAGCACCTTCCCTTTTGGGAAGATACAAGGTTAGATCAACCGAAGCATCTTCCCTTTGGGAAGATGCAAGGTCAGATCAACCGAAGCACCTTCCCTTTGGGAAGACATAGCGCTAGATCAACAATGCTACCTTCCCTTTGTGTGGACACAGGCTGGGTGAACCAGAGTAGCTTTTCTATGCAGTGCAATCCCATGATTTCTGGCTGTGAGGAAAAAAGTGTACATGTATTTGTAGCTGTTGTTGTACATCCTACTGTGGGGAGCAAACTGGTCTTTCGTAATAAAGAAATGCCACAATTTGTGGTCTACAACGACAGTATCTGTATTTGAGCTGTTTGATGTGATGAATGTGGGGCTACAACTAGGCCGATGCTCAGACAGAATAACGGGTGTACTTGTTCACTCCTAAGCCGGGTTACCGTGTGCATGCTGTGTGCAGTGCAACTTGTGCTTGTCGACGTTGCTGGTTATAGTGGTGGTGTCCTCATTATACTAGTCATCATCGCTTTGTTACGAATGTGTGTGTGTGTGTGTGTGTGTGTGTGTGTGTGTGTGTGTGTGTGTGTGTGTGTGTGAGAGAGAGAGAGAGAGAGAGAGAGAGAGAGAGAGAGAGAGAGAGAGAGAGAGAGAGGTGGTGTGTGTGTGCTCGCGCCAGTGTGCGCCAGTGTGTGTGTGTGTGTGTGTGTGTGTGTGTGTGTGTGTGTGTGTGTGTGTGTGTAAGTGTATCTTAGTGGGTTTTTGTGTGTTTATATGTGGTATGTTGCGCGCGTGTTTGTGCGTGTGTATGCATGCATGCGTGCGTGCGTGAATAAGGGTGAGAGTGTGTATAATTGAACTGTGCCTAATGAGTTCGAACGTTTATTGATATGAGTCGATATTTTTTTCATACGTACATCTGTGTGCGCGCGCGTGTGTGTGTTTGTGTGTGTGTGTGTGTGTGTGTGTGTGTGTGTGTGTGGTGTGTGTGTGTGTGTGTGTGTGTGTGTGTGTGTGTGTGTGTGTGTCTTGCTTTAGATCTCATTGGAACAATATCTTAATTATTACTCCTTTCAGGAAATTCAGGGTATGTCAAACAGGGGCAGAGAGAGAATGCAGCCCAGGAAAAACCCTGTACAGGCCATTGTGCCTACAGCATCCAACCTGTCTTTGCCAGCGAGGCCTACAATGTGTCGGATGATAACGAACATCAAGTCTATGTGAATGTGAATGGTGGCATGCACAGCAACCAACCTGTCTTTGCCAGCGAGGCCTACAATGTGTCGGATGATAACGAAGATCATGTCTATGTGAATGTGAATGGAACACGAAGATAACACACCACCTGACCTTCCTCAACAAGACTGTCAACTTAATGACACTACAGTGTCAGTTCTGAAGTAAGCAATATTATCCAAAACCTAGATAAAAGTAAAGCAATCGATTCTGACCAAGTCCGTAATAGATTGTTTACTGCCACCTCTTCTGTCATTGCTGAACCGCTTACTATACTGTTCAACAGATCTCTCAGTGAAAGCAAGTTCCCTGCTATTTGGAAAGTTTCTCACATTAGCCCCCTACACAAAAGTAGCCCATGTAGTTTTGTAACAACTATAGCCCCATTTGTTTGTTAAGTTGCATTGGCAAAGTGCTTGAAAAATGTATTCATTAGCGTATGTACAACTTCCTACACTGTAACAATATTATTACACAATAACAATCGGGATTCATTCCTGGAGATTCCACAGAAAAACCAATTTCTTTGCATCTATAATGATTTGTGTACATCTTTTGATAAAGGAATAAACACCAGCGGCTTTTCTTGACACATCCAGAGCATTCGACCGCGTGTGACACACAGGCCTGCTATCAAAACTGGAAGCCGTCGGCATCAAAGGGAAATTGCTTAACTTGTTAACTTGTTAACTACTACTCATGTCGCATTACCTCCTTCAGTGTCCTATTTTAGTATCCGGGCAAGAACAGTACTTATGTTCTCGAGCGGCCAAACCAATATTAGAACACTACTGTACCGTAACTTATACCTGCGACTTCCAGAAAACGAACACATATGCCTAACTGTCCTCGAATTTATTAAGCTATCTAAACGACTTTAAAAGCAGAAACTACGAGAAAGACATGCCGATTCTCAGCCTGTTGGCACTATTATTGTGTTATACACAATTTATTAGCCTCTTTATCTTGTGCCGTAAAGAACTTGTCCGAAAACATTTTTTGTCAGCTGTAAGCAAGTAAAATGTTAATATATGTAGTGATCGAGGTACGCTCATAAGGCAGTGATGATAAGATCAGGTGAGAGTTTTCGGAAGTGATTCAGGTCTTTGCTGTTGTGTGTGTGCGTGTGAGTGTGTATGAATGTGTGTGTGTGTGTGTGTGTGTGTGTGTGTGTGTGTGTGTGTGTGTGTGTGTGTGTGTGTGTGTGTGTGTGTGTGAGAGAGAGAGAGAGAGAGAGAGAGAGAGAGAGAGACAGAGAGAGAGAGAGAACAGAGAGAGAGACAGAGAGAGAGAGAGACTGCGTGCATGCGTGAGTAGGTGTGAGAGTGTGCCTGTTTGATCATGTGTGCATTTATGCGTGTGTAATTATGCGTGTATGCGTCTCTGTGTGTGTCTCTCTCTGTCTGTCTCTGTCTCTCTCTCTGTCTGTCTCTCTCTCTGTCTCTCTGTCTGTGTCTGTGTTACTATTGTATGTAAATCTCTACAATTAATTCCTTTGATGAGTTAGGTAAATGTTTCTAAGAGTTAATTCCCTTTCTGCTTTGTCCGGAAGCGAGGATAGCTCAGTGGTACGGAACGCCGGACTCGTGATCGAAAGGTCGCGGGTTCGAATCCCGGCAGGAGCAGCGGGATAAAAATGTTTCCAAGGGTCAACTTTCTGTGCTGACTCTTATTTCAATATCCGTTTCACCCTATGTTACCGCAGTAGAACGCAAAAGATCCCGATCATTCTGCCAACAGTGCAGGTTACAGCTAAATACACATGCATGCCGCTACGTTTGTCGCTTTGAATCAAGTGACACTACTGTGATACTTGTCATGAGTACACTTGAACGTGCCCCGAGACGGCAGTCGTTTCACATGGCATCAACCATCTAACAACCAAACAGTGCTGTAAGTACACCGCTTCGGTGGATATTCAAAACGCGCTATAGAAAGTCACTCACTGAGAACCACAGGCGACAAGAGCGCAGTGAGTTATTTGCTCGAGAGCAGAGAATAGCGCTTTATAATGCGATTATTAATAGTAATAATTTTCATCCCTGTTGTAAAATTTACTTTTTTTCTTTTTTTTTTTTACATTTCTCGCTATTCAACAGTTCAATATCCTTTCTTTCGTGATCACGACTTGTTCTTTTACCTCTCTCTCTCTCTCTCTCTCTCTCTCTCTCTCTCTCTCTCTTCTCTCTCTCTCTCTCTCTCTCTCTCTCTGTGGCTGGGTGGGTGCGCGAGCGCTAGCTAAAGTGCTATACGAGAAAAGCCTGTGGGACAGTTTTACTATTCATCCAGAACGACGATGACGCGCTCAGTGAACCGGGAAACGTTTGAAAACATGTCCTTCAAGTTAAAAGGCTTCAAGGAGTGGGTTGTGAGGATGTTGCACATCACTGAAGAAGATGCCTTGCCCTGTTCCGCTTTCCGTCTGGCTTGCAGCGGAGGGAAGTCTAGCATGAACCTCATGGCCTCAGTGG
>JABMCL010002965.1:827500-872500 GCA_018857735.1 Alviniconcha marisindica | reverse complement strand
GTACTGGTTCTAACACATGTTCACATTTCAGCTTAATCAGGAGAACTGTTGTTAACATTTACTTACATAATTATCATTGCAGTCAGGAATGCTGTTGTCAAGACATGTCTGAATTTAAGCACAGTCTGTAATGCTGTTGTCAAGACAGTCTAAAAATCCTGTTGTGGACACATGGTTGACTTTCAGCGAAGTCTGAAATCCTGTACCTGTACATCAAGCTGGGACACCTGTTCAGACCGTACGAAATCAGCGAACTGCAAGAAAAACTTCTGTTGAGACGTCCCCATGATGACAGTCTGAAGTACACCCTGGGACTGACCCTTCGCCGCTACACCAACATTTTCTGGACCTCCATGCATCCCGATGTGGACTTCGTCCCTGCTGTCCGCAGAGCCATCGAGCTGTTTGTGCAGATCAAGGATCGAAAGGAGAACAGCCCCGACCTCAGAGCCAAGGCTGCCGCAGAACTGGGTGAGATGCTCGACTGGCAGAGAGAGGAACGTATCAGGAACGCCGTAGAAGACGAGAAACGCCGTCTGGGGTTGACAGCTGCTCAGTGCTTCAATGAAGCTATTAGACTTGCCGAAAACAATCCGCCGGTTCTCGTAAGAGCCGGTAAATATTTTCGACACCAGAATGATTTGACCAAATCCAGAGAACTTCTGCAGAAAGCTGTGGACCTCCGCCCAGAGCCCAAAGCTCATCACCAGCTGGGCATGACGCTGAGGCAGTTGGCATTGCAGGAAAGGGGTCCTGAACGCGCAGGTGCTCACCAAGGGTATAGCCGAAACCGAGGCTCCTACTCCCGTGCCCAAGGAAACCAAAGGGACCGGCGTCAGCAGGGATTCAACCCGCAAGCAGCAGCAGCGACCGTCAGAACACCCAGACTTAGAAGGGACGGAAGGTACGTGCAGGAAGCCATGGAACACTTCCGTAAATCGCTGGAATTATCCGACGGGGAAAACGACCTCGCCCTCTACGACCTTGGCATGATGCACTTTGATCTCGGCGAATATGACCTGGCGCTCCAGCAGTTCCACAAACTCCTGGACCTGTTTTCGCGTAAATCATTCAAACTCATCGAAGCCATGGAGCAGGCCGGTCTTGTGCTAGCGGAGATGGCAAAAGGAGAGAGGCATGGCGAAAGACGTGAAGCTCTTGAGGAGATGAACCAGTTCTGTCTGAATCTGACCCTCAATAACCGGTGCCGCAAGTTGAGAACAAGGCGGATCAACGAAGCGTTCTGGCGTTCTTTCTACTCCCTCCAACACCCTCTTCGCCACCAGACCTTCAGGGAGCTGAAGGAAAACACTGAAAGGGATGAAGGCTTGTTGCTGACGACAGCGAAGAACTACAGCAGGAGACTTCCAGTCCTCAGGGACCTCCTTGGTTACAGGGAAAGGGAAGCCGAAGACGCCAGCGTCTTGGAAAGGGCAGCTCAGGGCTACATCACAGACGGTCGTTACGACGATGCGTTGCTCTTCCTGTCCCTGCTGAAGCTGACGCAACAGAGGCACGTGCTGGCAACGTGGCGAGATGCTGACGTGTACGTCAGGGTTCACGTGCTCGTCGCTGAGGATCGTTTGCTGAGATGCGTCGGCAGAGATGACGTCCTAACCGACCTCAACGTCACTGCCGCCAAACTGATGTTCCGCCAAGCTTTCGAAGACGTCTTCTCTCCTGCTGGCGACTCGACCAAGCCTCCATCCCAAGCCGCCCCCACCCCCGAGGAGACCTTGGCAGACACCTCGTCACCGGAACTCGAGGATGACGGCAGTGACGCACTGAACGTTCTTCTGCTGCACGACCCACGTGACAAGGAAGCGGAACGTGACGCCAAAAACCTCCAGGCGGTGCTGCAGGAGATCTGCGGACTGAAGACCGCACTCATGTGTGACGAAGAACGACTGGGCGCTGGTCGTTCCGCTCTGGAGAATGCGGAGTTGCTGGTGTTCGTTGTAAGAAGTGGAGGTAAGTTCCGGATTGATCGTTCTTTTGCTATATTTTGTTTCTTTCTAATTTGAGTCTGATCCTTTGAGGGCTGCAGTTTCAGTTTCAGTGACAAGACATGTGTCCTACCTTTGACGTTTTACATTTGACTTACTTTTGAAGTACAGTCTATAAACATAGACTGCACTTCAAAAGTAAGTAAGCATGGTGCTTAAAGTCCACAGAAACCATAAGGCTTATTAGGGACGGGGAATATACTTCCGTATGCCAGTCAGTTTAAATGCTAATTAGCGTCAACTGACAGGGGTTACACTGAAGGGTATACTTTTATGTTAATTCATGTTCAATTAATCTCTAACTCAGCTGGATGGCGATTCAATATTTAGATGTTCCCTTGTCAACTGGTAAACATCATTGGTGAAATTATGATAAGTAGTATTTCTTTCGATATGACTGACTCATGTTTAGTTTTCTAAACGGAGGCAGACGTGGCCAAGGTTTAGTTTCTTTTGTCTACCAGCTGCAGAAAAGTTTATGCATGTTCACACAGTGACATGAGAGACTGTCTGATGGAGGGACGACTGATAGGTAAGGATGTTTACTTAGTAACACGAGAGACCGTGTGACGTCGTCGTGGAAGGAAGGCCTCTAGATGACGATGCTTACTCAGTGACATGACAGACCGTGTGACGTCTTCGTGGAAGGAAAGCCTCTAGATGACGATGCTTACTCAGTGACATGACAGACCGTGTGACGTCTTCGTGGAAGGAAAGCCTCTAGATGACGATGCTTACTCAGTGACATGACAGACCGTGTGACGTCTTCGTGGAAGGAAGACCTCTAGATGACGATGCTTACTCAGTGACATGACAGACCGTGTGACGTCTTCGTGGAAGGAAAGCCTCTAGATGACGATGCTTACTCAGTGACATGACAGATCGTGTGACGTCTTCGTGGAAGGAAGGCCTCTAGATGACGATGCTTACTCAGTGACATGACAGACCGTGTGACGTCTTCATGGAAGGACCACGGATAGGTGACGATGTTCACCAGGAGACATGAGAGATCATATGATGTCTTCATGGTGAGACGACTGATATAGTGAGCCGGTTTGGCCTAGCGGTAAGGCGTTAGGCTGGTAAGCAGAGGGACCTCGGTTCGAACCCGCTTCGGCTCTTCTTTTTCTTCAAAAGTTTTGGTCTGTGGACACTGTGTTGTGACTTTGTCTCTCACAATTATCAAATATTAAAATGGCTTTCATTGCTGCCTACCTTAATGCAGAAGTCATTCTGGTAGTGACAGTGTAGCAATAGGTGTATAATCTCCCCCCCCCCCCCCCCCCCAACCTCCATACCCCCCTTCTCCCCGTCTCTAATAAACCTTATGGTTTCTGTGGACGTTAAGCACTACGTTTACTTTACGACTGATAGATGACAATGTTTGCTCAGCGACATGAGAGACCGTCTGACATCTTCATGGAAAGACGACGGACAGGTGCTGACGTTGAGTGACAGGAAAGACCGTCTGACATCTTCATGGAAAGACGACGGACAGGTGCTGACGTTCATTGAGTGACAGGAGAGACCGTCTGACATCTTCATGGAAAGACGACGGACAGGTGCTGACGTTCATTGAGTGACAGGAGAGACCGTATGACATCTTCATGGAAAGACGACGGACAGGTGCTGACGTTCATTGAGTGACAGGAGAGACCGTCTGACATCTTCATGGAAAGACGACGGACAGGTGCTGACGTTGAGTGACAGGAAAGACCGTCTGACATCTTCATGGAAAGACGACGGACAGGTGCTGACGTTCATTGAGTGACAGGAGAGACCGTCTGACATCTTCATGGAAAGACGACGGACAGGTGCTGACGTTCATTGAGTGACAGGAGAGACCGTATGACATCTTCATGGAAAGACGACGGACAGGTGCTGACGTTCATTGAGTGACAGGAGAGACCGTCTGACATCTTCATGGAAAGACGACGGACAGGTGCTGACGTTCATTGAGTGACAGGAGAGACCGTCTGACATCTTCATGGAAAGACGACGGACAGGTGCTGACGTTCATTGAGTGACAGGAGAAAACCGTCTGACATCTTCATGGAAAGACGACGGACAGGTGCTGACGTTCATTGAGTGACAGGAGAGACCGTCTGACATCTTCATGGAAAGACGACGGACAGGTGCTGACGTTTATTGAGTGACAGGAAGACCGTCTGACATCTCATGGAAGACGACGGACAGGTGCTGACGTTCATTGAGTGACAGGAAAGACCGTCTGACATCTTCATGGAAAGACGACGGACAGGTGCTGACGTTCATTGAGTGACAGGAGAGACCGTCTGCTGTCTTCGTGGAGGGACGACGGACAGGTGCTGACGTTCATTGAGTGACAGGAAAGACCGTCTGACATCTTCATGGAAAGACGACGGACAGGTGCTGACGTTCATTGAGTGACAGGAAAGACCGTCTGACATCTTCATGGAAAGACGACGGACAGGTGCTGACGTTCATTGAGTGACAGGAGAGACCGTCTGCTGTCTTCGTGGAGGGACGACTGATAGATGATGATGTTCATTTACTGATATGAGAGACTATAACATGGTCTCATATCTCGTTAGACAGACGACTTTACATTTGACAACGTTCATTCAGTGGCATTAGAGACTATAACATGGTCTCATATCTCGATAGACAGGCGACTTTACATTTGACAACGTTCATTCAGTGGCACTAGAGAATATTTAATGGCTTGAAGGAAAGGCGATTGTGAGGTGACCGTAAAGATGTTACGGGTTATTCCCCCTGCACCCTCCCTTTCCACACCCCGATTAGGTTCGATTAAAATTGTTTAACGCCGAGGTGTCTCCAGAAAGGTACTGGCGCGGACCGTGATCACAAGATATGGTGGGTGGGCGGTTGGCGGAGGGGGCTATTTTTAAGGCTATAGACTGTCAGCACTAGAATGACTCCTACATTTAGACTGGCAGCAATGCAAGCCGTTTTTATTGTTTTTTATGAACCGTGAGGGGCAAAGTCACAAACAATGTCCACAAATCACAAGCAGGTTTTGACGAGAAAGGAGAGCTGAAGCGGAATCGAACTGAGGTTCTTCTGCTTACCAGCCTAACGCCTTACCGCTAGGCCAACCCGACTCACTTTCCACACCCCGAGATGCGTCTCACGCTTTTTAAACAGGTCTCTCCATCGTGAGCTGAACGTCTAGTCTCTTTTGCGTGACAAAAGTCAAGCTTCTGTGTCCTGCAGGCTGTGAGATGTGATGATGACGTTTTCAAAACCTGCTGCCCTGGCAAATGTTCATACAATTCCGCATACAATACGGATGCGCGTGAGCAGAGCTTCTCTTGTTGTCGCATGCTGATGCCTTCCTCAGACCTGTAGTTTGAAATGCAACATGGCGAATGTCTTCAGTTGTGGGTCAAACTGGTAGATCTGCCTAGACGTCAGTACAGGTCTGTGGTCTGACTTTGCTTGTGACTTTGGTGACTTGTGTTGACCCGAATATGACTTTCGCGTTTGGCTTGTCGTTAACTATCAAGAATGACTCAGTTTCCCGAGGCTAGGTATTTTTGTGGTACTGATGAAAGCTGACTGACGATGGTGTTCTGTTGCCTCACTTCAGACGTGTCGCCCGAGTTCTCCGCCTGGCTGAAGGAAGCGGTCCACACGACCACCGCTGGAGTTGTCGGCCCTTCCCACATACCTGACCCGCCTTCCTCCTCACACCGTCTCGTCACCTTCGTGCTGAACTCCTCACCTCTGCCGCCCGCTCTTCAAGGTCATCGCTCCTTCTGCGCGTCCTCGTCCGAGCTGCTGAAGATGAGCCAAGGTCAAGGGTCAAGGTCAGCGGTCGGGGTGCGTGCCGCGTGCAAGCTGTTCTGCGGTCTGATTGGTCTTCAGATGTAGCTGAGTGGAGAGGACATGCAAATGTAGAGGAGATAAATGGATAAACGAATAAAATACAAAGCTGTTTGCATGTGTTACAACGCAATCACAGGTTCCGCTCCCTCTTATCTTTCTGATCTATTACACTTTTACAGTCCTTCCCGCTCTCTCCGCTCTTTGTCAGACACACGCATGCTCAAACTCCAACGCTTCAACCGTAAAACCCATGGCTTTCGCACTTTCTCACACTTTGGCCCTCACATCTGGAACAATCTCCCCCAAGACATCAGGCACTCTGCTACTTTCTCCTCCTTCAAAAGCAAACTCAAGACATTTCTCTTCTCAGATAATTTTCGCAGTTAAGCAACATTGTCCTTCACCCCTTTCAGTCGGTACATTGTGTGTGTGTGTGTGTGTGTGTGTGGGTGTGTGTGTGTGTGTGTGTGTGTGTGCGCGCGCGCGCGCGCGTGTGTGTGTATGTGTGTGTGTGTGTGTGTGTGCATCTTTTGCATAGTTACGCTTGAACCCTTGTCTACATTATGTGTTAGATTTTTTCTTTTTCTTGCTAATAACATTTTCATCTCGATGTACTTTATGTGTGTTATTCTATGCTTGTTCAGCGCCTCTTTGAGCCGCAGGGTAGGCGCTTTACAAATTATTATTAGTAGTAGTAGTATTGTTGTTGTTTTTAATGCCCGTATTTGAGGGCTGAAATGGAAAGGTGTGGGGGAGCTGAATGACTGACCGTGTATTCGATTGTTAAGGAAGGCGGAGAGCTACGATGGTTGATGAACACATGCACCAGCTCTGCCCACTGTTTTCAGACATACACAGAGATGGGGCGGGTGGAGTGGGTCGGGGGGTGGTGGTGGGGGGGGGGGGGGGGGGGGGGGGGTGGGGGGGACTGAGGTGACATTGTGAAACGTAAAAAATAAGACAAACAGAAATTAGGCGAATAAATTTAAAGAGAGAGAGAGAGAGAAAGAGAAGGGGAAGGGGAGAAAACCTTTCTTGTTTATCACAGGCTCATGGACTAGATACTGTCCCTTGTTTCTAATGTTGCCGTTCCGGTTAGTGATGGGAAATAAGTACTTCTGTTTTGTAATGCTTTGTTCATTGATTACATACCTGCACATTTATGTATAATATTATGATATGTCACATTATCGGTAAATATTGACAATATTCCGTGATTTGCTTTTAGATGCATTTCTAGAACGTCTGACATAAACAGATGTCCTACCTACCAGCTGCCTGTTTCTGATCCAAAACACTGTGAAGCTTCTTTTGACCTATAAATTTTTTTTAAAAAGACTCACAAAGAATGGCTAACTTCGCTTTGCTCCGTAAAACGAGCAAGGTTCTAAAACGGATCCTGTTAACTAAATGGCAAAACCCCCCCCCCCCCCCCCCCCCCCCCCCCACCCCCCCCCCAACAAAACAAAAATCCCCACCCACCTTCACATCACTCTCCATTTTGTTCGATTTCCCACGAAGCACAATTAATATAATCAGATTTTTATTGGCTTTACTTTTCACATTTTTCCAGTGGAGCCTAGCAAAGAAAGGATTATGTGTGTTTACTGTTGGTTCTTGAAGAAAGATGTTGGCTATTGAGTTTGGTTTTCATTTGTAAACACATTATTTGTTGTATTGTTAGTGCTGGGTATAGCCTACAGATCCAGTGTTTTACACGATTAAAGCTTGGTAACTAATACTTATTTGTTGTATTGTTAGTGCTGGGTATAACCTACAGATCTAGTGTTTTACGTAATTAAAGTTTGGTAACACTTATACAGCTGATTTTTTTAATAAATGTGTTCAATGCATGCCTGATGTGTAGCAGTCTAGCACTCTGTCAATTCACACACACACACACACAGACTCAACTCTTCATGATTATAATATTAATAACCTTTTTACTTCTCTTCTGTCAAGGATTCTCTCTTTTGCCTCAGCACAAATCACTGCTCTTTTACTTTTAGCGTTTCTCATGCCCCACGCATAAATGCATCAACCAAGTTTTTTCTTTCCTTCTCCTGCTTCCGTCTTCGAGAACTGTACTGTACTAAAGCCGCGTACTCTCAGTCAACTGCTGCTGTGTTCATTATCTTTCCTCATCCATGCATGTGCTAACATTGGTGCGTGCATTAAGGACTCAAACGTGGGAGCAAAGCATGATATTTTTTCACATAGTGCTATTATTCTCTGCTCTCGAGCAGACTTACTGCGCTTTCATCACATATTTGGTTCTAAATGAGAGACTGTCGCTTTTCATAGCGCGATTTGAATATCCACCAAAGTTGCGTACTTACAGCGCTCTTTGGTACTTACATGGCAGGTATCACATGAGACTGCTGCCATTTAGGGGCGTTCTGTGTGCACCATGTCATGTCACTTCATGCAAAGCCACATACGTAGGGTGCATGCCACCTTCACTTTTGGCATAATGACTGGGATCTTTTACGTGCTATTGTGGTAACATGGGGGTGGGAGGGATACTGAAATAAGTCAGCACAGAAAGTTAACCCAGGAAAAGAAAATTCTCCCACCGCTCCTGCCAGGACTCGAACCTGCAACCATTTGATCATGAGTCCGGCGCTCCAACCACTGAGCTGTCCACGCTCCCGATGGGAGGCACAGTTCCCATGCAGTTATACTCACGCAGCATTTCAAGCTAGCTATAAAGTTTGCAAGGATTAAACTAGTCTTGTTTTGGAGCTGCCAGAGCTGACAATGGTTCTGGCATAGCTGTCTGCCCCGAGGTAACCATCGTGGTTAATCGGATGTAAAACAAAAAACAAAACATCTTTTCCTTTCCTGACACGCCTGAGGTTGTAGGCTTTCATTGTAAAGCTCCAATCAATCCTTTCATTATGTAAACCAATATACAGGAAAACAGTGGACTCATGGCACGTGAAAGGTAACTGGCAAGCGTGTCTGTGTGCGTGTGTGCATGTGTGTGTGGGGGGCTACCTGCGTGCAGATGTGGTACTTCTTCGCTTCCGTTCCCCTTTAAGCAACATACCAAAAATTATATGTCACAGGTAGAAAAATACACAAAGTCCAGCCCATGCACACGACTTAAGCTAATACCTTAAGGACTTCACTCACAATCTCAGCTACCAAGCCCTATGAACAAAATGCTTGTCTATTCATCAAAATTGCATGCACTAACATCAACAGGGGCTAAAAGTAGCATTTTCACAAAATTCTGCTACTGAAAATGATTTTTAAAATCGGCGTCCATTGGGTCACTACCCCTGTATGCCAGCTAGTTACATATATCGTACGGAACACTCACTTTGCAAAAACCATGGCGGAACATCATTGTCAACAAGTCCATACATATACATCCCTTCAAACTGGAACATGGACCATTCTTAACGTGATAGCTCACGGCAGGCAACAAAATCAAAAGCAAGGTTGGACACAGTGTTGATCTCGAGTCATTTTGAATCAGCTGGGTCAAGGTGGGTCATGTGATCGAAAACAAGGTTGGATTGTCTTTCTGACATATTCTGACCTCCCTTTAGATCTCGTGACTTGCCATGACCTAGCTCATTAAAAGTGACCCAAAGTCAATTCTTCTTCTTCCTTCTTTTTCATTTAAAGTCTTTTTGCCATAAGTGATATTAGACTGAGCTTATGATTGTTGTATGCACAAGCACATGTGCACACGAATGCACCCACTGACCCACACACACACTGGTAACGCATAACAATATGTGCCCAATCTCACTTTCAAGTTCATGACCTCCTTCATGAATATTCTCAAGATGGGACCACTTCCTCAACAAGGCCAATATTCCATAACTCAACTCAAAGTTCAACTGCACCTGAACTGTTACAATAGATGGCCAGCCATTGGTACAAAATAAAATCTTGATTATCATACTGCAGTAGCATACAATTACACAAGTAAATGGACAAAACATTTGCAAGTAAATCCTTGCATCCAGATCCATATGATTATACGCATACACTCAGTTACAAGCAGTTTGCGTTCACTGTATGGCACATTTTGACTAATACTATAATTACAGCACTGTATGAATAGATTACACCAAAAATGACAGTAGCACGAGAAAGCCACAAAAACACATGAATGATACATATTAGCTATATATATATATATATATATACCACACTTCTTTTTTTTTAAATCAAACTCAATTTCAAGTGGATGTTGATACTATTGAAATATATATATATATATATATATATATATATATATATATATATATATATATATATATATATATATACACTTTTAAAGATGCTACCTTCTTGACATCACTCAAAAAACAACAGCAACAACAAAATGTCAACTAGCTTGTACAGAATTTGAGGTACATATATGCCAGCATTCTATTTCCCAAACAAGGACAAGGCCAAGTTTGTTTATCTATCAAGCCCAAAAAGTCAAACAAGTGTTTGTTTATGTCACTGCTGACAGGTTGACTTTAAACAAAATGAAAATTAAACAAGGTTTCCAGGGACTTGGACTAGAGCCAAATAAGGACCTTATAAGGACTTGTAAGGACCAAAATTAGATTTTGTAAGGACCATCGCAAAAGTAAGGAACACAAAAAATTAGCTAAATTCCGCATGACACGCATCGAGCGTAGTGTTTGTCCAGCTTATCTTTTAGAACCCACTCCTGGTATGCACTGTCCTTTAGCCAGCGTCTTGGAACAAATATTTTCTTGGCATCTTTGCTGTTAGCTCAGGTTCTTGCACTTTTGCAACCAAATGGCTGACCTGGAAGTTATTGCGTAATCTTGCGACCTTGATTTCATCTGCACGTGATCTAAATGAACATGGAGGAAAGTATTGTCTGCTTCAGACATCATCTCAACCTATGTCTGGACAATTTCGAAATTCAGTAAATGTGTGGAACCATCCAGTGTCGCTGACTTGGAAAAATTAGAGGCTTTTAAGTTTTATAACTGTCCATGTGCATTTTTAATATTCACTAGACTTGTAAGGACTGTGATGCAAATATAAGGACTTGTAAGGCCTTACTTGGAAAATTCAATTTGTAAGTACTTGTAAGCACCTGCAAGGACCTTGGGAACCTTGTTAAAGGTAGTCTAAAAGGGGCTGGGGGAGGGGGGTAGAGGACCCCCCCGCCCCCCCCAAAAAAGCAGAAAATGCTCAGAACTTCTGTTTGGCAAAACTGAAGGGGGGAAAAAGTCATCTCGCTTAAAATTTCTGTTAAGAGCATACCAGTCGCATGAAGCCTATATCTGTTATATGGTCTGTATAAGCACAGCAGTAAAACTGCACACTTTCAATTAGACTTGACAAGAACTAAAGACACAATATGTAGTCTGTCTTTCTGAAAACATATGACACAAGAACTAAAGACAATTTGCAGTCTATCTTTCTGAAAACATATGCCCTTGAGGCTTGACACAAGGTCAGGGTAAAAACAAACACACACAAAACTTGGCTTGAATTGGTAGAGACCAAGTGAGGTTGTAAAAATACAATGTTTAAAATACCTCATTAAAGTAAATAGTGTCCAAGAAAAAAAAAGAGAAAACGTTTGTGCAAAAATCAGGAAATACATCATTCATCTCCCTTGAATACATGCACTAGGAAAAGAGGAAAGAAAAATAAAATCAGATTATTGTTTTTTAAATCATGATCTCGTTGACATTGTTAACAATCACTCAAAGTTTAACCATAATCAGAAAAAAAGCCCTCAAAACTGTTTAACAATACTGTGAACTTGAACTATGGTCAAAATCACTTAGATGGGTACAAACTTATGAAGAAGTAAAGCTCCATACATGTAGTACCATGCACAGAATAACACACACATAATATATATATATATATATATATATATCACATAAAACTTAAAAGCTTTTATCATGCCTGGTTAGCCAGCCAGCCTCCCACCTAGTAAAAATGGCCTAATGCTGATGGCTACACACTCATCCCCTCCTGCCCCCCCTTTTTTTTAATGGGAGTTAAAAAGTGCCATTTTTCTCCATCCAATTAATGTTCTCAGCATTTCTGCTTAGTGTCCCGCTCCCGGTGACAACATCCCAGTAGAAAGTATGAAAAAGGACAGGGAAGAGGTCATATAATACGCAAGTATGCAAGCAGCAAGGGGTGACCTTTCATGGTTCAAATAATCTGATGCAGAAAAATGGGCAGGGTTAATTAAAAAACAAGGCATGCAGGTTAAAAAAAAAAGGTGTTCTGGATTTCAAAGAGGAAACTGAGGCTGCCTTACTTGCTGAAGGGGGGGGGGGGGGGGGGGGGGGGGGATAGTGAACATATATTCTCAAATTTCAAAAGGCGATAATAAGTTTTTAGTCAATTCAGAACCAATCAACTGTTAGTGTTAAAGTGAAGATGGAAAAATAAAAATATATATTAAAAGGGGAAGGGAGATAACGCCAGCACAGAGCTGTAATGACCAATAATATATTGGGGATACGCTGTACCAGTGTAATCATGACCCCTTCTTTGTGCTTTATTTACACTATATACAATCCGGAACAGAATGAGGTCCAGAGCGCCTGTGCACTATCAACAAAGAAGTCAATTAGCACTCAAAAGACCTCACACAATCAACAAAGACCTGATTCGCCTACGCTAACTCGCACATGGCATGCAAGTAAATCCCATGTACGTAACTCCATATGTGCCTTGCATTTAGCATAGTTTATTCGCATACCATGTGAAAGTTACCATAGGCGACTCAGGTCTTTGTTGTTGTGTTTGTGTGAGGTCGAATTAACTCCCTTGTTTGTTGATTTTAGTCTATGTACAGGTAAGGAAGAATTTCATCCAGTAAAATGCTTCAAGCTTTCTGTGCAAAGGCAGAAGTCGTCAAGGGAAACAATTCATGTTCAAACTGTAACAGAAACATTTATGTCACTTAAGCAAAACAAAAACTTGCCTCATACACAGGTGCAATAAATGTGTACAGTAAACATGTGTGGTCTCTCAATCATTGCATGTCTGTTCAACACCCTGACATCATTGACAGTAGAAAATAGTGTAAAGCTGTCTAACCAATAACACACTGTCTTTGTCAAAGCATCTTGTACAGCAAATAAAACAACAAAATGTCGTCTGGTAAATCTTTATAAAATGTGTGTGCAACCACACTTCTGTTGGACCTTGGATCAGTGTATGGAACTTTCAGCCTGCTGGCAACACATTTATTATGTACAGCCTTGCCGAACTCCACAAGGCATGTGTTTGATGTTGGAAAAATGCTATATTTACCAGCTGTAAAAAAATTAAATTTCATATGAACACTTGTCAAGTGCCTCATCTTGAGGTGAGCCCTACGCACTTTACAATGGCAACTACAGCGCATTTTGAATATATCCACCAAAGTGGTTCAGCACTGTTTGGTTATTACATGGCTGGTACCATGTGAAACTGCTACCGTCTTGGAGCATGTTCTGTGTTGCACCAGTTTACAGTGTCACTTTATTTAAAGCCACAAAGTGTAGGGTGCATGTGTGTTTAGCTGTAACCTGCCACCTGCACTTTTGGCAGAATGACCAGGATCTTTTACGTGCTACTGCGGTAACACAGGGGTGGAACGGATACTGAAATAAGAGTCACCACAGAAAGTTGACGCTGGAGAAGAAAACTCTCCCGCCGCTCCTGTCGGGACTTGAAGTTAAACCCAACACCTTTTGATCACATGTTCAGCACTCTACCTCTGAGCTATCCCTGCTCCTAGCACAACTCCCACTCACAACAGCATAAGAAAATCAAGAGAATACATGCATAATTAACATCAAAGATTTTCCCCATGGTATGCAAATCACAATCGATCACAACACTGTAAAAAAGTGTTATAACCTTTCACCGGTTTCAGCTGTGTTATCAGCAATATTGGAAGCAAGGAATAACAGTTAATAATACCAAATTGTTACTCTGTGTTTTTGGTAGTTGATGAGGCTGGCAGGTACATGCTCATCTTCTGAACGCTCACTTTATTATTTGACTAACATATATATATACACACACATTATATAGATCTCATTTCTATACTAATCTCTATATTAATTAGCATAATATATAATAAAATATAACTGGCAAAGTTAGCTAAAACTTAGCAGGGGTGTACTTCAACTTCTGACATCAGTTATACATATATTATATATATATATATATATATATACATAAAATGATTTCTAACACAAAGACAAAAGGTCTAAACACACTGGCAGTTAAGAGGCTCATTGACATTGACTGTCCCCTTATTTTTCCATTGAACTATTTGAAGCAGTCAGAATCATCAGACAGATACCTGACTGTCAGGGTCACTGTGGAAAATGACTGACTGTGTTATCTGACACCGGGACTCATGCCAGTTTATAAAGTCCTTGAATTTCACTAGAAGACATTATTTCTGAAAACAGAACACATAAGTTACACGAGCGCCTTTGATCTGGCACACTGTTGAGATAAACCATGCCATTCAGATTCAAATCAATGTGCATTCCATCAGTCAACACAATAATTATGGTAGTCAGACCAGAAAATATTGCTCAAACCAATTGATACATATTCATATATAATATATATATATGTCTCCTAAAAACTGGACTGGATCAGTGAATGAGTAAAAAAATCATCTTTAGTCTGTTTTTTCTTTCAAAAACATTGTCTCAAGCTCATAACTGATAATCACAAGTGAAAGCAATTTACATGGACAAGTAAGCATGGACAAGTTTCAGGTGATCTTTTTTGTTTTCTTTACCGATTCTACAATTTTCTAGATGGTTTACGATATGGTCTGTGATTGCTTGGTGACACTTAATTGACAAATGAGGTCATAAACATAACTTTATTGATAATACATTTTCTACTTTACTGGTCTCAAAGCCAGGAAACTATATAGGTGAATAAGCTAGGACATTTGTCCCGTTCTAGTCCTTGATGGAAGTACACTACAATACAAGCACCAACCATTTCAAATAATCAATTTTATTTATATCGTTTGATATCAAATACATAGTCATAAACGTTCATTGCAATCAGAAAGCAATGCAAGAAGTCTGCAAGGTTGTGTCATTCTGGCAGAGATTATGCACAAAACAACTGACATGACATTAGACAATTTTCTCCTTGTACCCCCTGTGTATTCTCAATATCTTCTGCTTTTTTGTATTGGTTTTGTTTCTTATTACCTAAACGAGGGAAACTACCACTGCTACATCGTAACATGTATGCTTTTGTACTGAAGTGCAAAAGAGGCAGAAGGCTTTAAGTTCAGGGCTCTGGGCTCCAACTCCTGGTCATTGCTGGGCATTCCAGAACCAGAGCAGAGTAACTATGCACAGGTTGTAGGCTAAGTTCAGGGCTCTGGGCTCCAACTCCTGGCCATTGCTGGGCATTCCAGAACCAGAGCACTGAGTAACTATGCACAGGTTGTAGGCTATGTTTGGGGCTTTGGGCTCCAACTCCAGGCCAATGCTGAGCATTCCAAAGCCAGAGCACTGTGTAACTGTGCACAGGTTGTAGGCTATGTTCAGGGCTTTGGGCCCCAATTCCTGGCCATTGCTGGGCATTCCAGAACCAGAGCACTGAGTAACTATGCACAGGTTGTAGGCTAAGTTCAGGGCTCTGGGCTCCAACTCCTGGCCATTGCTGGGCATTCCAGAACCACAGTTCAGGGCTTTGGGCTCCAAGTCCAACTCCTGGCCATTGCTGGGCATTCCAGAACCACAGTTCAGGGCTTTGGGCTCCAAGTCCAACTCCTGGCCATTGCTGGGCATTCCAGAACCACAGTTCAGGGCTTTGGGCCCCAACTCCTGGCCGTTGCTGGGCATTCCAGAACCACAGTTCAGGGCTTTGGGCCCCAACTCCTGGCCATTGCTGGGCATTCCAGAACCACAGTTCAGGGCTTTGGGCTCCAAGTCCAACTCCTGGCCATTGCTGGGCATTCCAGAACCACAGTTCAGGGCTTTGGGCTCCAAGTCCAACTCCTGGCCATTGCTGGGCATTCCAGAACCACAGTTCAGGGCTTTGGGCCCCAACTCCTGGCCGTTGCTGGGCATTCCAGAACCACAGTTCAGGGCTTTGGGCCCCAACTCCTGGCCGTTGCTGGGCATTCCAGAACCACAGTTCAGGGCTTTGGGCCCCAACTCCTGGCCGTTGCTGGGCATTCCAGAACCACAGTTCAGGGCTTTGGGCTCCAAGTCAATCCTGGCCGTTGCTGGGCATTCCAGAACCACAGTTCAGGGCTTTGGGCTCCAAGTCCAACTCCTGGCCATTGCTGGGCATTCCAGAACCACAGTTCAGGGCTTTGGGCTCCAAGTCCAACTCCTGGCCATTGCTGGGCATTCCAGAACCACAGTTCAGGGCTTTGGGCCCCAACTCCTGGCCGTTGCTGGGCATTCCAGAACCACAGTTCAGGGCTTTGGGCTCCAACTCCTGGCCATTGCTGGGCATTCCAGAACCAGAGCACTCAGTAACTGTGCACAGGTTACACTGACAGGTTAAGTTCAGGGCTCTGGGCTCCAACTCCTGGCCAAAGTCTGGGCTCCCACTTCCAGAGTGCAAAATGACTAAATGTTGGGAACTGCTGCGGGAACTGTTCATAATGATAGTGCTGCACAGGTTGAAACATTTATGTGGGGGATTCTCAGATGGTGAAAGTGACTCAACAGTCTGCAGTGGCAGGTTGAGCAAAATGACTCACCAGTTTGCTTTGGCTTGTCACAGTCAACATGTGTGAGCAAGATTTTCAGATGGTTCAAAATGATGAACTTTCCTAAGTGGTGTGTGCATATCTACGCAGTGGCCGGCTCAAGCCCAGAAAACAGCGGTTTTGCTGGTGCTGAGCACTGCAGCCTTCAGGCCAGGCCAGCATGCCTCACTGCCACCAGAAGCTGACAGAGAAGCTGATGGACAGTGCCTTAACATAGTGCCAGTGCTTGGGAGGGATGTACAGCATGTCGCCAGGCTTCAGCATGCACTCCAGGTACATGGCATCAGCAAACTTGGGGAACTTGTCCAGGTTGGGCCGCTCGCAGTCCACCTGGCTTGTGTTAGCCAGGAGACTGGTGGGGTGCGGGTAGAGATGCTCGGTGAACTCGGGCGAGTAGAGTCGCACATACTTCTCCCCCATCACCTGGCACAGAAAGTTGTGCTTGGGGTCCTGGTGGAGGGGGGACACGGTGCCTTCGGGCCCAAACCATGCGTTGATGTCCACCTCCTCTTCCTCCCCTAGGCAGCAGTACACTGGGATGCTGATGTCATCCTTCAGCTCAGAGATCTGCAGCGAAAAAAGAAAGAAAAAAAAGTCGACAATGATAATTTACTGGCAATCTTTCACTTCAGAGATCTGCAGTCAAACAAAAAAGTTGACAATGATAATCAATTGACTGGTGATGTCAAACTTTGTTTTTATTTCATGAATCAAGCTGTCTATGCACTCTTCTTTCATTCTTAAAACTTTGCTTATTCCAGCCACATGAGTATACTTCTTCTTTTTTAAATTATCAGCGGATACAACAGTGGCCCACAAATACACAAGTTTCAGCTGCAAATGCTGAAACAGTTTCAACACAGTGACATTGTAAAGGCTTGTTTTAAAAATACCAATACAGTGTGTGACACTCACAGGAGTGAGTAATTCTGGATTTTAGCGTCTTGTCTATTGTCACTCACATAACTTATAGATCAATGTACATTATAAAAACTGTTCTCGTGTCTCTAAATTAGTGTAAATATGTCACAGGGAGAGGATTGTTGCACAGAAAACAAAAGCATAGAGTGGCCACAGCATCCATGTCTGTGAAATTTCCGGAAGAACTTAGCCAGTTGAAACCATACAATATCGCAAATCAGCAAAATATGTTATACATACATGATCTATGTACAATATATATATGAGCATGTGCCAAAAGGTGCTGCTTAGAAGGTGGACATTTGGGTGAAAAATAAAAGCAGAAAAGTCATTTAGCAAGTAACACCATTTAAAAGATAAGTCTTTTTTATATACATTTCAGGTCTTAAAAAGATAACTTGATGAAGCAAGTCTGAGAAAAAGACATTTAAAGACGGACACCTGAATCTGTCGGATGCAACACAGGACACAATGTTTGTTTTGATTTAATCCTTGAATTTAATGATTGCTATCAATCTGTGTGGAAAATAAACATCCATCGTTTATAACAAGACAGTAAAACTTAAATTGACTCAATTCACTTTTTATTTCATATTCAAAATCATAACAATGATGTCCTGTGTTACATCCGACAGACTGCCACTTTAATTTTTTTAATAAAATGAAAATGAAACACAACACTGAATCAAAAATAGGATGTGTTTATTACACAATATTAGAATTTATGAAGCATAGTTGTTTCCATGACTGCAGCATGAAATAAGGTCATCAACGACATTTTTTTACATTTTATCTGTCGGATGTAACGATTATTGGATGGACATAACATTTCCCATGCTCACAATACACAGCTTATAAAATAACAGTGCTGATTTCCCTACACTGCAACAAAATGTTACCAGCTGATTTAGTAGTGGTTTTAATGACTGCAGCACTAAACAAGTTGCTTGTATAGTTGTAATTTTGTCAAAGGCCCTTTTTCAGCATTTTATCTGTTGGATGTAACAACTCTATGGTGGACACAACACTTCCTTTCCTGTAAAACATATGCACAGCTAATAAAATCACTTAGTTTCCTACATCTGACACATTGCTGTAAATACTGAACAAGGCCGAAACCATTATTTAAAGTAATGCACTGTCGGATGCCTCGCATATCAGAGGACACAATGGAATATGTAACACTGGACAGTCAGTATGTGACTTAGAAAAAGTACAGCCAAGTTGTCATTATTATTCTTTCATTGACAAAACAGAAAACCATGTGAATTACAAATGTACATTCACCCTATACCCTATTGTTAACAGCAGGTAAAATTCAATTACCAAAGACATTGATTTGGCATTCAAGTCTCACTACCTGGAATAACAACTGTAACACATTGTAAGTAACCAGAAACAGTAATGCAAAATCTGGAAACTGATGACAAAGCATAGAGAATTTTCCATGTTAACACTAATTCTTCCCATCCTAATAAGTAAAAATTTAAAAGATTTGTTTTCAGTGAGTTGGCACTTCAGCATTGAGACATATCTTTATTTCTCTGCTGTTCCTAAGTACTTGCAGTGCTTCCCAGGACGAATCTGGCTTCATGCTCCACTAATGTTGTCCCTGCTGTGTCATGAAAAACACTTGTTCTTGCCCTTTTGCAGCATCGACCTCTTTAGCCTGAAAAGAAACATGCATGTGTACAAAATAAGGCAATATAACAACTGTTTTTGAGGATATGTCTCCTTATTTATAGGTATGCAACTCTGGAGACCTACATGCATATAAGATATTGTGTGTGTCTGCACGCGCACGTGTGTGTGTTTTGACTTTCCCCCAAATATATATACATATCTATATCAGACATTAGGTAATATTACTAATATATATATAGTGCTGTAGTTGAAACATAATAACACAAATACCAGGTTACCCCCTCCTTTTTTACATTTCTGTTCATTTGGTCTTTTCATCCCTACTAACTTCCACCCCCACCCTACATTGTGCCACAGTGTATTGTATTTTGTGTTGTATGAATTTTTTGTCTTCATGTTGCATATTTATAGTGAATTGTCACAATAATTCTACTTATATGCTGCACTGTATTGTATTTGTACTGCAATGCACATATAAAACTACATCAGTTAAGAAATTCTATTCGGGCTTTCACTAGTTTCAGCACACACTTTAGAATGCATCTGTCCTGCTAGAAATAGAATCAAAACAACAATAACAATATGCTTTATTCATCCCAGGGAAATGGGAAGGCCTGGGAAGATAAAATTAAAAAAATTTAAATCTCCCTAATCACAATGTTAATGTCATGGTAATGCCTCTTTTCTTTTTCTTTCTTCTTCTTTTTGTTGTTGTTGTGTGTTTGTACAATTGTATAAATTGGTATAAATAGATAATTTACGGCTATGCCTTTTTTAAACTCTTAGTTCACATCACAGACGGCAATAATAAACCTGTAGAGTTGCAGAAGTGTATTGAGGAGTAAGAATTTGTGTCATGGCATCATGCTGTTCCGATCGACTGAACAAATGAAAAAACGCTGTCCGACAGCGGCAAATCAACTCCGAAACGTGTGCCGTCGTAAACACGGGTATTTTCGCCATTACGAAGTAAACACTTGAACGTATAAGTTTTTCTCTTTCAATCGAAACACTAAGAAAAAACTAGTTCGTTGATCGAAATGTGGACATTACTGTGCAAAATTCGGTCACTCGCGATCGAAACACTGACCTAAGGCCCGCTTGTGTCATCCGAGAAACAGCGGGCTATCGAACGAAGACATCACTTTGAATTTGCACCCTGCCGACCGAAACCTGTTTAATAATGGTCACTTCGCTTACAATTACGAATGAAAATGCAAAAATAACGTTGTATCAATGAAAAGTAACTATTTAATCTGTCGGACGCAACATCACATTTCGATCGAAACTGTAAAAAGGTACATGACCCAAATCGAAAATTCACTCACCGTTCCTTGTTGGCACCATGTTTGAAGAGAAAGTAGGCGCAAAGCACTGTGGGTAAACATGGCCGCGCTTTGTGCAAAAAGACCGCGGTCACAAAATCGACGTTTATCCCCAGAATCGGCAATTCTTCGATCGTAACGGACTGACAAAATAAAAACGTGAAATTTTAAACTTGAAATTGTTTATTACGAACGGAATCCAACGCTTTTATTATCACTGCTTTCGACTAAACACTGATTTTAGCAACAGTTTCTTTGTTTCACCACCCACAAGTCTGCAGTGAATAGTAGCAGACGAACGTTTTCGTCAGCATCGGAACCGGACCCAATGCGTTTCGATCGAAATAAACATATGTTTATTTCAATTATTCAGATTTTACAAATAGTTATGAGCCGTTTTCTCAAGCATTAAAAAGCTTTGACTATGTCCTGTCAGGCAGCAAAGGGAAAATTGCCTAAAGAAGAAAGATGCAAACAAAACGACAACTGAAGTGGTGCACCCGAAATGTCCACCCTTCCTTTGCTGATTTTCGGCCCGGACTTGGTGTAAATTTTCATATTTTACTAACTCAAAACTGACTTTGGGAGTCAAGTTTATCTTTATTATCTCTTTGATGCATACTCTTTCAGATAGAGTTAGGTTTGTTCAGAGAAAACTTAAACCTGAAGGAGCATTTACGACCAAAAAATGGATGGTCCTCGCCGAGCACCTTTTGGCACAGGCTCATATATATATATATATGCACTGTATGCAGTATGACTATGAGGTCTTGCATGGATGTGGGTGACATGCTGTACATCATCAGACTCCTGAAACTGGCAAAAGAACACTGAATGTAAAGCCCTGCTGTAGAATATGTTCAGTTGAATCCTCGCCATGTGAACTCAAGACTGGAGACTCTAGGACTAGGAGTTGAAATAAACTTGGCTAAACTTGCCAGTGGAAACCCATTAGCCTGAGCTGAAGACGTTAAAAAGGCCGGGATCATCAGTACTACTTCTTCTTGTTAAGTTATGAACACTTTGAATGATTCAATACCTAATACTTTTTAATAGTAAGTGCACGCATGTATTCAAACTAACTGGTCTTGGCTTAAGCTCGGTGCTGCCGCAAGTATTTTTCTCTCAGAGTGTTTCACAGTAAAATATAGCACACAATTTTGCCTTCAAATTAAACTGAAGGCAGTGAAGGCCTAGTTTTGATTTCATGAGCTGCACCGAATCACAGCTCGCATAGTCACAAAGCAGTTTTGCAGTTCGACCTATCCGATTGGGCCAATATCAGGCTGACAGTGACAGGTTTCTGTGCTCAGAACATTAACACTATGAATAATAACAGAATAATAAGTACCTGATCAAACAGGTTGTGCTGAGCAAGATACCCTTTTGCCTCTGGCTTTGGATTGTCGATGAACTCCTCAATGAACTCCTGGATAGTCATCAGCTTTTGCGTCCAGTCTTCTTCAGTGTACCGTGTCCCTACCTCCACCGGCACTGTTCTCGATCCAGCGATCTTCTGCAAGTATTCCAGGGACCACTTGTGTATGTTCAGAGCTGGCCAGTAGCCAATAGCACCAGTGATCACCACGGGATGTTGCAAGTCAAAGAACATGGCATTGAACATTTCCACAGAGGGGCAGCCGCATCGTGGAACCTCCCTTTCTTTGGCCACAGACATTCCTAGTTTCTCCGGCACACCATTTGTCTCTTCTGAAACACCATCCCCACCAGTGCGGGCCTTTTTGCTGTAACGCACCTTATAGCTGGTTTCGTCTTCAAAATCATCCTCGTTGATCATGCCTGGGCGCTGGTGGCCAAACGATTCTTGAAACTTCCGTGACATTTTGGCAAGAATGTTGTCCATGATAGGAGCTCCCATCAGTAGCCCCATGTCGCAAGTTTTCAGAATGGATGTGTGGTCGATGTTGCTCTGGCTGTTGCCTAACAGCGCACATTGACTCAATGCCTTCAGGATGCACAGCAGAGTGTAGGTGTAGCGCCAGTTGATGTCAACATCTTTCCAGTATCCTGTGTTGAGCTTTTCCCATGTCTTGTCCAGCAGGACATTGCAAATTTCTATGCATCCAGTGTAGTCCTTGGTAAACAAATTTTCAGTAGCAGTCGCGAGTTCGCTGCAGAATGCCGGACCAAGCACAGAATGGTCGGTAATGTGCCTGAGCAGCTCAGATGGTGAGCTGGGAAGGAGGTCCTTCAAGCGACCAAGGGAAATACACTCAGGTCCTGGGATCGACCTCCAGCTTTCTCCAGCCATTATTTCTGCACACACATTGAGATTTAGATCAGTAATAAGAAACACAATACATCATGCATGTACAACAAATCAAAAGACTGCATGCCTGATAAGGGGCATCAACTCTGCATGCAGTGGGCTGATTCTGCTTTCTACTTTTCCTAGCAAACTTCAACAATTAATCATTGAAAAGCCTAACGTACTTTATGGTCATAATGGTGAGGGTAAACTGTAAGGTGAGGGGGCAGCCAAGGAGGTGTTGGACTAAAACACACACAAACATTAATTTCTTTAGTTTTCGCACTTCACCCAACCCCCGAAGGACACTGACGTTTGTGTGATATCCACCACCCCACATCTGGAATCTCAGGGCTGTCATTTGATTCCTTTTTCCTCATCCTAATCCTATCTCCAGGCTGTCATTTGATTCCTTTTTCCTCATCCTAATCCTATCTCCATTCTCATTTTTCTGCCTAGTCCTCTTACTCTTTCCGTCTTGCAATGATTCTGCTAATGGTCCATTCCCCTGACCCTTTTCTCCAAAATCCTTAAACATTTCTTGTTACGAGTTCGGCTTTTTTGTATGGCTCTTGTTGAGCCAGTCACCTCCAGTACCACACTGACGCTAGTGACAGAATGGCTGAAGTTCACAGCTTATAAAGAGTGCAGTGTACTTTCTAATGACCCCTCTTAGTATTAGTACTCTAGCAGTAATAGTACACTTCAGTACAAAACTATAACTACTGCAATGTGGGAGAGGCATTACACCATACAGGCAATGAATGCTGGACCACCCTCACAGCTGGATATAAATACGTGCACTTATATGCAGTCAACCAAAACAGTGCCTCTCACAACATTGACACCATCAGCAAGCCGCTAAACATTCCAACAACAGTAACATTAGCACCCGGGGCCTAGTGAGGGTGCACCTGGGCAAAAAGGACACTGATTAGTTTTCTTATTCTACCACAGTACCAGTGACAGTGTGGTAATTTTGGCACATTAAATTTCATTAGTAAAAATCTGCAGCCAACTTTGTGAACACAATTACTGAATCAGTTTTGAAGCTAAAAGCATAGGAACTGTCACAGCGTGGTGTGCAAACAGAATGTGTACAGCATAGCACACTTGTCATGCCCTACATCACGCGAAACATAAACTGATAAAGTGTGCTTAGAAATATCAAGTTACAAATAAGCCACAGCAATGAGCAGCTGCGAGTCACGAGTCACGTCAGCCTGTCCTCAGCAACGTGGTGGTGAACCAGTCAAAAAATCTACAGGCTTGACAATGCACCATTATGACCATAATTATATAGTGTGATACTAGCAGATGCAGGCATGGGAACTGATTTGAAAGAAAAACTATGAAATGTATGGTGGTCTGCCTTTGCCCCCCCCCCCCCCCCCCTTGCAAAATGTCCCCCTCAAAAGATCAAAATCTATGCATACTGACTAAATGATGCCATCCTGAGTTCATTTTTATGGAAATAAATTCAACTTTTTCATCTGCACGGCCACTGACTGGAAACACCTCAGTGACGACCAGATGAAAGCTCCCACACCTCAAGACTTCAAATGTTAGATCACCACACCAAGCGCCATCCAACTCCCATGCACACTCCTCTCTTATTACATTTAAACCAAAAGTTAGGTTCTGCGACATATTAGATCAAGATCTCTAGTCTAACTGCAACAACATCATGAAACCGGGTGCCGAAGAGTTCCAGACTTCATTATCTCACAAAGTAGCCTCCTTCATCAAATTAAAGAGTATGTCACTGTTTGGGGTTGCGCAGCAGTTAGATTTCTTTTCTTTTTTAAATTTAACTGCATGTACAAATGGAGTTTCAAGTGTTCCATTGGCTTTTATGACATCTCCGACCAACTCGACCAATCCGGCTACCATTTACCGATACCCACTCCCATTTATTGGCACAGCCACAGTCGTTGAACCTTTCGCCATCATCATGATCATGGTGAATCTTCCACTTTCAAAATTTCAAAACGTTATTTTTTTTCTATGACGCAACATGGAACAGAAGCAGGTTGGAATGACAGCACTGAAGGCTAATGCCTGCCCGCTAAAGTAACAGACAGTGACTGTGTTCACAATTAAGTGACTGAGATGGGCGGTAGCTGTGTGTGAACACACTCTGTATGTTTCACAGGCAAAAATAAAACCGATGCTTCCTCTTGTTTCCTCTTCTTCTTTTTTTATCCCCCAATTTCCTTTCCACACAGACAGATTTTTTTTTTTTTAAATCTCCATTAGTCCATAGTCAGTTTCACTGCCACAGAAATTTGCGTTTTTGCAGACAATTCCCATGCCTGTAGACATTCCTGATTAATTTCTTTCTCTCAATTTGTTCTCCTGCCCCCTTATAGTTTTGTTCTTCTCTCTTCTCTTACCATCTCCTTTTTTCTGCATGAATCAGTGAATGTTTGGGATTAAAGGGGCAGCTGCTCCATCCTGGCCAGAGATTTACCTCTGTGACAGAACTTTGCAAGTCCCAACTCACAGCACACAGTGAACACAATATAATAACGCTAACAGCACAGTGAGTTATTTTACTGAATAATTAATAGCCAGCCTCCACCACCAGTCTAGATGACTGTACAATGCATAAACGTTAAAACTGCAAGCCATGAGTGCTTACCCATCACTGACTCACTGGGGAACAAGCCTGCAACTAGTACAGGTGTTTTGTTGTTGTTGTTTTTTTGTTGCGTGTGTGTGTGTGTGTGTTTCTTTCTCTCTCCTTTGAATGTTTACAAGTTGGTCGTTTGAATTAAAAACACATTTGGCCAGATCCTCTAAATCTAATTTTCTGTTATTCATTGTCTGACGTTCTGTTTAATGCCCTGGCCCCATTTGAAACAGAACTCCCAGTCAAATGTTAAAAAGTTTATGCTGTCAGTCTATCAATGGCAGTTTTTAGCTGCGTGAACACAATCTAGAATCTAAGAATGTACTAAAAACTAGTACTACCTCTAAATATACATCCAGTTTAGCCAAGTGCAGCCAGAAAGTCCTAGAAATCAGGTCACAAAACTTACACTAGTTACAGCAATTTACACTGCACAGCCTGAGCAAACACACAAGAGACAATTACAGAATTTGCAAGACCAGTGGAGTATGAAAAATGTGGAGCCAATATGGTTATGACCAGCACTATTAATATTAACAATGGGAGGGCAACAGTAGCCAAGTAACCAATATGTGCAAGCAGCACATTAAAATTACATCAGACTCCCCACACTGTCACACTGACTCACAAGTCACATTCTCACAAGTGTGAAAACAAAACAAACAAACAAACAAACATACAAAAACAAACACACACACACATACACACACACACACACACACACACACACACCAAAAAAGAAAAAGAAAAGCATAAAACATTATAAAGTCCAGCATACGTAAATTTTCTAAAATAGAAACAGTAAAGTCCTCACATTTATCACAGTCTAAAATCTGTTTATCTGGTTTAGCCCTAACAGTTCTTTATCCACTAGGCACTTGTGTACTTGGTGTGTGTGTGTGTGTGTGTGTGTGTGTGTGTGTGTGTGTGTGTGTGTGTGTGTGTGTGTTGGTGGAGGGGTGTAGAGGTGGGGGACATACACATAATGCATTTCAAATGGGTATGTTCACATAACTATTGTTATAACTCTCCCTGTACTTTTATTTAGCACACATTGCTAATGTATGCAAACATGATGCAATATGCACTATCAAGTATCGTGACTACGGAGCTGACTAAAAAAAGAAAAAAGAAGTGGAATATATTTATTGCTGATGAAATAATTTAAAATCTTACGGGTTCCTCTCCACCAGAACCAATCTGTCCATGAATTTGTTAAAGGTTAAATTATGTAATCCACCAAACTCTGACTAGCAATACTTAGCACTAGTACTAGTACTAGAAGACCATTCAGCCAGTCACAGACTAAACAGTTGGCTGAAGAACTTGAACTGAAACCTTTCAGTTTCAACAGCAACAAACAAAAGATAAAAATAAAAATAACTGTTCATGCAAAATACAATTTACAAACTACTTTAGTTAACTAGTTTAAAAGAACTTTTCTTCTTCTCTTTTAAGAGAGGAAAAACGTACTTTTCTGTGTATTTCAAAATTTATTTATGATTAAAACTGGTTTGTAAAAATGTAAATGATTTCTTGTAGTTTGTACTCAGCACTGTACCTTGTACTTGTAGCTGTACTCAGTTCTTTCTGAATAACAACTTTTTCTTTTCTTTTTTTAATCTTTAAATTTAATTAGACTTTTTCCCCCCTGGGTTTTGTCTCTTTTTCTCTCTCTTTTTCTCTTACCGGTTTTCATTATTCCTTAAATATTGTCCGAAAGCATTCCCCAGACACAACCAGTCAACCTAGCCGTTCCTGCTGAAACAAGAACAGCCTACGTGACGATCATCTCGTTTCTGTCTAAAAAGCCCAGAGTCCATGACGAGACCAGAAAACAAAGCACCTGTAGAATGCTCGAAGTGACCGGCTCGTACGTACAGCGACGCAGAACTGAACAATAAATTGCAACTGGTAGTACTCATGAAGAAAGTGCAATATTTACGTAAACTTGTATGCAGCGTGACCCCTCACTCAGTTAGTAAAACAGGCACCGCAAACGTTGAAGCACCACACTCAAGCACATGACAATTGACGTGTAAAATTTCCCCCCACCACTTCTTGACATTATTATAGACATCATGCTAAATGAACCTCGTTTTCTCGGATAGTGCGTAGTTGGGCTGTGTTTTTACCGGAAAAGCTGATTTATTCCAAATAGTAAAGAAAAGACACAATATTGACGGCCACTCACCTTGCGCTAGACAGCCTTTGGGCGGAAGAGTTCAAAAAGGGAAGACAATCTAATCGGAAGTAGAACATTCAAGAAGGGTTCCTGACCGAAATTCCACTAAAACAAATGGCATACACATACAGACACGCGCGCGCACGCACTCGCTTTGGATATCAAACGTTCTGCAATCAGATGTGTGTAGCAAAGATTGCCCTGTAAACTTTTACTCGACTAAATATATTAGAATATTATTCTATGTCTGTGTTTGGTGTCGAGATTGCTTTTCTTTGCATAACTGTCTGTGCACAGTGCTCAGCGATGCTCCGCCCACCTTCAGAACGTGCGCTGGTAATGGGTCATATGACCTACGACCTACATTCTTACGTAAACCGGGAGGTTCGAAGAATACTATTTGGGAGTATATATATGTACTGATGTAGCCTTGCGACAGTTCAACAGCGGCAAGTACGGAATAAAATAGTTGTTTGTTTTAAAGAAAATAATAGCAGACAAGAAAAGTACTAGGTTACAGAACCAACGTGTTTCACAAAGTTCTTCTTCTTCCTGTGATGGTAGGTAGGTAGGTAGGTAGTGTTGCTTAATGTCCTCAGATGTCGGTTGACATATTAGGGACAAGCTGAGACCAATGCCGAAGCATGGTTCAATATAGCTTTACGTCCACGGAAACCAGAAGGCTCGTTAGGACGGACAGCCCAGGACGGCCACCTCGACTCTCACACAGCTCCTGAACTATGTGATGATTATTTTGCCACTTTAAGGAGGGTCAGCAGCGTAAAAATAAATATAAAAAAGTAGTCTGGAGGCCCTTGGCACAAATGTGTCGATGGTCTTGGCCTCGGTGACTTCCTGGGGCAGGTCATTCCAGTCTCTGATGGTTCTCGTCTTCGTCGTTGACGTGGGGGTGGTGGCTGGAGCTTGTTAGCTAGCGAAGTTAGCGAACTGTTCAGCGCTGTACCCCTTCGATAAACACATACGGAGGTTACATGATGCGACTTGGCATTTGAGTTAATAGTTAGAGTTAGTACAGTTTCGTCTGTCCAGTGCTGCCGTGTCGTATCATTGCCGGGAGCTGCCACAAGTATAATAGTTTTGTCGCGACAAAACTTTTGTCACGACAAAACGTCTTTTGTCCGCACAAAAGTATGCTTGTCAAGACAAAACTTTTGTCCCAACAATGAACAAACAGGTGTTTGTCGTGACAAATATTTGACATGACAAACATAATTTTGTCGCCACAAAAGTTTTGTTGCGACAAGCATACTTTTGTAACTACAAAAGACATGTTTTGTTGTGACAAACACATGTTTGTCATGATAAACACGTGTCATGATAAACACGTGTTTGTCGTGACAAAACTTTTGTCGCGACAAAAATGATACTTGTGTCAGCTCCCACCAATAATAGTGTCATTGTACTGTTGGAATCCCAGTAGTTTGGGCAACATTCCACAACTAACTCCATGAAAGTATTGAAACTAGCTGCCAATATCTCATATCATCATATCAATTTATGGCTTGTAGGCATTTTAGCCTTTGCCTGCTATGTCCTAGTCTGGTGAACATTTTATGGTCAACATTATTCTTTTTAATAATAATAATAATGTACATTTATCATGCGCTCATCAATGCCCTGAGTGCTCACATGATACATATTATTATTAACCTAAATACAGTATTCTGTACACATGTAGAGCACAGTCCTAGTTACAGTATTATATGGAAATGCATGCATGCATGCACACATGAATATGCAGGCACGACTAAGTTACTGCTAAGACTAAGAGTACTGCATGTACTGACCTTTAGCCTACATTGCACTGTATATTTTCCTTTCCCGATGTTTATTTTAAATAATATTTAGAAGGTTTTTGAAAGAATTTAGGGCACCTGCTAATACTTTTTTTTGTGTGGCAAGTTGTTCTGTTTGTTTATAAAAGTTCTGTTCATAAAAAATGTGCATGCTGATTAGTAAGAACTGTCTTCTTGTTTACTAAGCAGCTTAGTCTGAAACTAATGAAAGGGTGTCAGCTTGTTCCAGCAGATTCATTTAGCCAAGGAACCAAGGAACCAAGAGTTTCAGGGTCATGAAATGCATGCATAATTTTAAAAGTTCCAATGGCAATGATGTCATCTCTTCAGGGTCTTGCTGAACATTCTGTACTCCAGGCTGGGTAATTTTAGTACCATTAATTTTTGTTCATACCCCAGTCTAGGACAGTAAAACTATGTATATTTTTACTGTCTTAGGCTGGGGTATGAACAAATATATGTATGAACCAAGTCCGGACCTTTCAGGTATGACTTATATATAAAAGAAAAAAGAGAGCTTTCACTGAGTCATGGCATCTGTGCATTATATATATATATATATATATATATATATATATATATATATATATATATATATATAAAATGTTGTTCCTTATCAAATTCATTTTAACTGTTTCCCTGCTGTTATTTTAGATTATGTTCAGCATTTTGTCCGGACCTGGACTGGCTCTAGGTGCACTGTCTCTGAGGAGAATGAAAAAACTATTCTTATATATATATATCCAAGAGCAATACATCACAGAATGACTACCATTTGGTTTTTCGGTCTTCATTCGTCAATAAATTTATCATTTTGATTTTCAAGTACTTAATTTGTGTTGCAGGAGTCCCATCATATCGGTATTTCCTTTGGAAGCCAGCAGGAACCATGTGGATTCTGGACCCAAACAACCTGGCCATATGTGCTATTGTTACTGTGGCAATGCAGTTCACATTCTTCCTTATTGCCTGCAGCTGCAAGTTTGATAAAGTGACTGACTTTGCTGGTGGCACGAACTTTGTGGTTTTGGCAATTTTGACTTTTGTGCTGGGCTATGTGAGTTTGATATTGTTGTTGTTGTTATTGAGTATGTGTGTGTGGGGGGGGGGGGGGGGAGGGGGGGTATTATATAGATGTGCATTATATAGATGATACAGTGCAGAAGTGTGTGTGTGTGTTTGGGGGGGGGAGGGGTCAGACTTTAGTGCTGGGCTGTGTGAGTTTAATTGTGTGTGTCTGTGGGAGGAGGGGGGGGGGGGGGGGGGGAGGGTTGATCAACATGAAATTGAAAAATTGTTTGGCTATTTACCCTTTTTCTTCTTCTTCTTCTTCTTTGTTGTTGTCATTGGTTTTGTTTGTGGTGCAAATTAATTTAGTACTATTACTAGTATTTGTAAAAAAAACAAAAAAACCCCCAGTTTTGCTCAACTTTGAGGATGGTTTTAAAAGAGATGTTCCTCTAACAAGGGCATAATTATTTCACTTTTGAATTTTATTTTTGTCATTTTCATAATGCATCATTGTTTCTGTTTTGTCCTCAGACGTTCAGCTTTCGTCAGATAGTTGTGACAACATGTGTGACAGTATGGGGACTGCGTCTCTCTGGATACCTCCTCTACCGCATCATCAAGATTGGTGAGGACAATCGCTTTGATGACAAACGTGACAACTGTCTCAAGTTTGCTGGATTTTGGACCTTTCAGGTATGACTTATATTCCACCCACATAGATGTATTTATAAACACTATAGCAGAAAGGTTAATTTTGTTTTGTTTTTGTTTCTTTGTTTTGCTGTTATTATGCTAATTCTTACTCTTAGCTTCATCTACCTCTAAAGTCATAAATGGTTAAAAAGAGTGCTATGACATCGGGCTGCTGTCAGAGACTGACATGCCAACATTTTTCAAATGCTCCAGGCATTCAACACTTCACAACCATAAGCTGATAAGCACATATATATTCATATGTCATTGCTTAACTGTTGTCTAACTGTTGTTTTGTCCCTTTGAAAATGCAGCTTACCCCAAAATTTTGGATGTTTTGTATTGTCATATTAAATTAATTAGCTTTCCTTTTAACCGTTTATGTGTTTGGATTTTTCCATTTTTGAATTTTTTGTCTCCCTTCCTCTTGAGTCTTATGCAGATAACAGACTGAAAAGTTAGGCTACTCTAAACATTGCTGTCACATGAACTATCAACGCATGAAATTAATAGCACTCAGGATATGTAGTGAAGATATGTAGTGATCCATAATTGTGCACTTCTGCAAAATGGATCTTCTTGCTTTCAGGCTGTGTGGGTGTATACTGTCAGTCTACCTGCCATTTTCATCAATGCACCTGCAAGTGCTGATCGCGCCAATTATTTCACACCTCAGGATGGTGTCAGCATCGCTATGTTTGTCATCGGGCTCTTGTCGGAGACAGTGGCCGACTTTCAGAAGTTTGCCTTCCGCAACAACCCGGCCAACAAGGGCAAATGGTGTGATGCAGGTTAGAGAGCTTGGTGATTCCTTGACAACTGAACTGTGTGCAGCAGCTTGAGACAGTGATGCTTTCGTAAATTAGCAGTCATCTGGTGGCTGATAACCATGCACAAATTTCTGTCTTGAGAGTTCTTTTCCAAAGAGGTGTAAGGTACTTCTGTCATGTTGGTGATGTCACAGGAGCGTGACAGCCTGTTTCCACTAATTCCAGTGTTATAGAAATAATTTATCCCCAAGATATCCTGGCTCTTTGGCCGAATTCTGTTATGGCATCATGCTCACAGTCTGACTTGTTTCCACAAATTCCAGTGTTATAGAAATTATTTATCCCCAAGATATCCTGGCTGTTTTGGTGGAGTGCTGTTATGGCATCCCTGCCTGATTTGTTTTCAGGATCATAGAAAAGACCTCAAGACATCCCGGCTGTTTTGGTGAGATCCAGATATATATAGCATCACAGTGTGACTGATCTCCAAGGTCATGGATGACCTTTGTGTGTGTGTGTATCTGACAGTGTGTGTGTGTGTGTGTAATACTGGTCTGACAGTGCAGTCTGACTTGTTCCCAGGTTTGTGTAAAGCCTCAAAACATCCCAACTATTTTGGTGAAATCCTGGTCTGACAACCCAATCTGACTTGTTCCCAGGTTTGTGGAAAGCCTCAAGACATCCCAACTATTTTGGTGAGATCCTGATCTGGCTGGGCATCTTCATCATGAGCACAAGCATCCTGCGCGATGGCCAGTGGGTGGCAGTGCTCTCCCCTCTCTTCACCTTGGCCATTCTCCTCTTCCTGTCGGGGATCCCACTGCTGGAGAAGAAATCAGATGAGCGCTACAGAATGTGAGTACAGTGCAATCAAATAACAACCCCAATCAGGCTAGTGCTAAAGAGCAGGAGCTCTGCCCTGATTTGGAATAGTGCTGCAGAATGGGAGTACAGTACTCCTCGATAGTGCTGCAGAATTTGAGTCCAGTACACCTGAACAGTGCTGCAGAATGTGAGAAGAGTACTCCTTAACAGTGCTGCAGAATGTGAGTAGAGTACTCCTTAACAGTGCTGCAGAATGTGAGTAGAGTACTCCTTAACAGTGCTGCAGAATGTGAGCACAATACTCCTTAATAGTGCTGCAGGATGTGAGTACTGTACTCCTTAACAGTGCTGCAGGATGTGAGTAGAGTACTCCTTAATAGTGCTGCAGAATGTGAGTAGAGTACTCCTTAACAGTGCTGCAGAATGTGAGTAGAGTACTCCTTAACAGTGCTGCAGAATGTGAGTAGAGTACTCCTTAACAGTGCTGCAGAATGTGAGTAGAGTACTCCTTAACAGTGCTGCAGAATGTGAGCACAATACTCCTTAATAGTGCTTCAGAATGTGAGTACTGTACTCCTTAACAATGCTGCAGGATGTGAGTAGAGTACTCCTTAACAGTGCTGCAGAATGTGAGTAGAGTACTCCTTAACAGTGCTGCAGAATGTGCCAGAGAACAGGAGTATAGCCCTCTTTTGTAGTATTGCAACGGAACATGAATGCAGTGCTTTCTCAGATTAGTTCTAGAGTATGCAAGTTAAGCACCTCTTCAGAATAATGCTCGATAAGATGGAACAGCTTTTGTTCAGAAAGATGCTGCAGGATTTGACTGCAATATTCCTTTAGAACAGTACAACACTGTGAATGACACTCAGAATATGCCTGAGTACAATACTGCTATGGAATCATTTTTAGGTCGTTGGTTGAGTGTTGCTTTACGTCCACAGAAACTGTAGGCTTATTAGGGACAGGAGCCCAGGACGGCCACCTTGACTTTCATCACACAGCTCCTGAGCTCTGCTTTTTAGGTCTTTCTACACTGTGTTTAAATATGAATTTATAGTCAGTTTAAAGGGTAGTTTGTCAACCGATGAAAGCATTAAAACTCCTATGCAATTAAATGTGATCTTGCTATGACTTGACAATAATATCACTGGGGTTATTTTTGTGTTGTTGTTTTTTCCATTCCCTCCAGGAATGAGATATACTTGGTTTACAAGAAGCGCACCAGCCCTCTGATTCCATTGCCACCGTCTTGTTATGGCATCCTTCCTGCAGCCTTCAAGTGCATCTGCTGCTGTGAGTTCCCTCTGTACAACCACCTCAGTGAAGAGGAGCAGAGCATCTCTCCAACTCCAATCACCGAGCAGCCTCAATCTCAGCAAACACCAGCTGTGTAATATTGGCTGATGAAGATGAACTGCTTGAAAACCACTCCCTCCTGAACAAATAATAACAACAAAGCCAAACAAATCACTGAGCAGTCTTTCCAATTTACAAGTTTTTTTAACATAAGTAAGCAAGTAAACATGGGGCTTAACGTCCACAGAAACCATAAGGCTTATTAGGGACAGAGAGAAGGGTGGGAAGATGAAGAGGGTATTGTGGTGAAGGAAGAGGGAGATTATATACCTATCGCTACACTGTCATACCTATTGCTACACTGTCACCACCAGAATGACTCGTGCGTTAAGATGGGTAGTGATGAGAGCCATTATAGTGTTTCATAAATTGTGAGGGACAAAGTCACAAGACAGTGTCTACAAACCACAACCTTTTGAGGAAAAAGGAGAGCCAAAGTGGAATCGAACTGAGGTCCCACTGCTTATGCCTTAACGCTAGGCCAAACAGGCTCACACTTTTTTTATGCCATGTGTCTGGGTATTTATGTCATGTTGACTGATACTGTGTCAGGAGAACATTGTGTTGATACCATCACTAAGCTTCCTTCATCTCATCAAGTTCCTGCTGTGTGATTTTACTGACCCCTTTCAGGATGGCTCGTGACAATGTCATTTCTTTGTGAAAAAAGAGGCCCACATATCATGTCCAGCCCAGTCGCTGATAAGCCAGTCTCATCACATACTGGCCTGTGGTCAGTTAAGTTTCAGAGTGATATCAGGATGGTTGCCAATGAGCAGCTTTGCTAACTTGAGCATTGCAGTGCCCAGGTATGCCCAGCACTACCTTGCCTATGTAGGGGAGATAATTCATTGCTAATGACAGCTTGTCAAAGCCCCTCATATGCCCAATGCCACCAAGCAAGGCAATCTGCAACTAAAGTGGCTCATGGTTTCAGGATTTGTTGAGAGGGCTTATCACACACTATGGTGCAAAGCTGGGTGGGTGGGGGGGGGGGGGGGAGGAGGATATTTGTGTGCACAATTGCATGTGTGTGTGTGTGTGTGTAAATTGGTGGTTGACTGCATGTGTGGACATTCAATTGGATGCATTGGTTGCGTTTGTAATGTAACAGCACAAATCAGTGATATTGCATGTGTGTGTGTGTGCGTGTGTGTGTGTGAGAGAGAGAGAGAGAGAGTATATTAGTGTTTGAATGCATGCATGGACATTTGACTGTTTCCAATGAGTGATATTGAATTTTAGTCATGATGTACTTACAGTATGTGCAGCAGTTACCACAGATGATATTACAATGTTGTTGAAGAGAGCGGGAAGAGAGGAGCCCAGCCAGTATGAGACTGTTCAGAGAGACAGCGGACCCTCTTGTCCTGCTGAATAATGGCAGTGCTTGTCATTATGCATTGGTTGTATTTGTGTGTGTGTGTGTGTGTGTGTGTGTGTGCATGCGCATGTCTGTGCCAGTGTCAGTGTATGCTTGTGTGTGTGTGTCTGGGCCAGTGTCAGTGTGTGTGTGTGCATGTGTGTGTATGTGTCAGTGTCAGAGTATGTGTGTGTGTGTGTGTGTGTGTGTGTGTGTGTGTGTGTGTGTGTGTGTGTGTGTGTGTGTGTGTGTGTTTTTGTTTGCTTTCTGTCTTTCTACCAGAATATTATTTTCAGCTGTAGGCTATCACATTCTTTTGAAAAGCTTATCGTTTCTTTCATGTTTATATATATAAAAAAAAGTAGCACTTTGGTATTACCAGTAATTTCTTTGGGAAATATAGGTTGCTATGCCTAAGTGTGGCTTCAGCAGCTCTGAGAGTTTATCTTTTCTTTCATTTTTATAAAAATAAAATAAAAAATGAGTAGCACTTTGTTATTACCAGTAATTTCTTTGGAAAATATAGGTTGCTATGCCTAGGTGTGGCTTCAGCAGCTCTGAGAGTGGAGCGCACTGCCCATTCTGACCAGCTAAGTGTATTCAGTGTTTTGTACCTTCACTGTATGTGTTGATACATATCACACTGAGGAATAACATAAAATGTGCTTTCATTACAAAAACCAGGTACATGTTTTTGGGGGGCCTAGAATGGCTCTTTTGCATATATATAATAAATGCTTTATGCTTACCAGGTAAGCCTTCTTCACCGAAGTCATTTTGAATTGCTAGTCATTATTGTACAGCTGGGCTGTAAAGTTGAATTCTGGTTGAAGTGTTTTTCCTGCCAGGACGGCTTGCAGTTTAAGTGCACACCTGAATGAATTTGGACTCTTCCTCTCTTTTCCTTTTGTGCTCTCTCTTTCTTTAGCTCTTTCCCTCCCTCCTTACGCACTGGAAGGTTCATAGCGAGGTGTTCATAGCTGTCAACCCCTTTTGGGAGTAAACCTTACATGGTAGTCATCATTGTCTCACAACTTTATTTTGCATGTAGTGAAATAATATGTGAAGTTATGTTGCAGTCCACTCAGGGAACATCTTGTATGCATGGCATTTGTGAAAAATTAATAATCAGGATATTAATCAAAATTGAGAAGATTAATGATTTTTGTATATTCTGGATTCTCTCCCCCTTTAATTTTTTTTATTAAAGGCAGCTTTTTATTCATCTGACTGTTGCTTTTACCTTTGTCTTTTGCTTTTATTACTGTTTAGAGAATCATTTTATAAGACCTTTACATATTGCATAAAAAATTATATTGCATACATTTTTTATACTCTGTAATCAATTTTATTAACTTTTCTTCACATCCTGTTGGTCTGTGTAGTTTACTTTTGACCCTTAAAATGTATGATGTACTTGCTGTATACATTGATGCACATATACATGCATATTTCAGAATATATATATATATATATATATACCTGTTAAAACTGTTTTTGATTTGTTAGTCAAATTATCATTTATTACACACAAACACACACACACACACACACATATATATATATATTTTTATTATATATATTATATATATAATATATATATATATATATATATTTGACAGTTTTTAATTGTTTTTGTATGGGTGAAACATGTTGACAGTGTTATGAAACGATGTGGTACTTAGTAGTGATCACTGTTTTACCAGTTCATCTTGCATGTACTGATGTAGTAATGTGCAAAGTGATGCTGCAGCCTATGCTCAGGGAACATCTTGTATGCATACAATTTTCGAGAAATAATCAGGATTTTAAATAAAATTAAATATTATCATATCTTTTGTATTTTCTTCCCACCTAACTTACTCTGTTTCTCTGTCTCTTGTCTCTGTCTCTCTCTGCTCTGTCTCTGTCTCTGTCTCTGTCACTGTCTCTCTGTCTCTGTCTCTGTCTCTGTCTCTGTCTCTGTCTCTGTCTCTCTCTCTCTCTCTCTCTCTCTCTCTCTCTCTCTCTCTCTCTCTCTCTCTCTCTCTCTAACACACACACACACATGCAAGCACTCACACACACATGCGCATGCACACACACACTCACACAAGCATGCAAGAACCCATGCACACATGCACACACACACACACACACACACACACACACACACACACACACACACAACACACACACAAATACACACACACACACACACACAGTGCAGAACAGAATCTCTTCCAAAGTAGCATAATAACTACACCCGCCAGCATAAGTTACCTTATCGGTAGGACAGAGGCTCGACATCATTGTGTCTGCGCTTGTCAGTGTTTTTGTATACACTCGAGCAAGATAGCAGTACTGTAGACTTGGTGTCATCGATGAGCATGAACGAAGTGGGTTCATTCAAAATTGAAGCCTTTCTTTCTTCCTTGCTTCTGGTTTGGTTTGGTTTTAAATTTTTTATTGTTTTTTGTTTCTTTGTTGTTGTTTTTGTCAGATTTGTTTTGTTGTTGTTGTTTTTGTTTTTTGTTTTTTTGTTGTTGTTTTTTTGGGGGGAAAGGGGGCTTAAAATTCAGGTTGCCTTACCTGGATGAGACTACAGCAGCCACAAGAGAAGCTCAACTTATTCCTATCAGATTGTGTGCATGCAGTACTTCCGTGTGTCCAAAGAATGGCTGCAAGCGTTCGAAATTGTCAACTAACGTGCTCACAGATGTTATGCATATGACTGCACACAGGAGCTGTACAAACACCGTAATGTTGACTGTATCTGGTTCAGTTGCATGGTGAGGCATGGATCTCCTCAGTGTATACGGCCAAGAACAACTCAGTTACGACCGGCAGGCTTAGGTTTTTTTGAGAATTAAAGAGTTGAAGTATCAGTAAACTCTGCAGATGATGCAGATTTTTTGGTTAACCGCAATAATTGATACTAATAATATTGTTTGACAAGCAAACAAAAAACAAAAAAAGCTTTGTCGCATGTGTAAATCAGTGGCTGAGTGAGTACACTGCATTAAACCACAGGTCACTGTTCTCTCTCCCTCTCTGTGACTGTCTGGCTGGCTCTCTGTCTGTCTGTCTCTGTCTGTCTGTCTGTCTGTCTGTCTGTCTGTCTGTCTGTCTGTCTGTCTGTCTCTCTCTCTTCTCTCTCTCTCTCTCTCTCTCTCTCTCTCTCTCTCTCTCTCTCTCTCTCTCTCTCTCTCTCTCTCTCTCTCTCTCATGGAAATGTACCATTGTTTCAATAATATCAGTGCATTTTCATAGCATTGTTATAACTCCGTCTCATTTGTAAATGAAGCCCCCCGAGAATAGACATCGTCTTATTAATTTTGGGTTGTCTGCTCATGACGAGAGAAGTAAGACATTATCTGCCACAGCCTACTTGTCTATATCAAGAAAGTGATAAGATGTGAAATCAGCATCAACTAAACATGAATCAGACTCTGGCTGTCAGTTTATGCATACCTGTGGGACAGCACTGCTGCGTCGGTTTCATCCGCACAATCGATTATTTTATTATGCACGTGCAAGGTAGGTTTCCATGTTTGTTTTCTGTTCTCTTTATTTGATTCTCTCCTTTAGAAAGAGGAAAAGAAATCCATCGTCTTGGTCTTGTGGGTGGTCTTTCGGTGCAGGTTATGCTGACTGATTGTTTGCTGGGTAATCGCCATGGGTATATAATTGTGTGCTACTATGACGTATTGTTTTCAGAAACACGTTTCTATGTCATTGAGAATAAATTGCGGCGTTTAGTTTCTTTGTTTGCTTTCATTCTGCACTTTCTTTTTTCCTTTCTCCTTCGTGTATGGCCTGGTTTTTGTTTGTGTCTACTGTCTTTGTTTGATAACTAAAGTAATGATAGATCGGAATTGAAAATATCTTTTGATTTGCATTGGGTGCATTATTTTTCTCTTCTCTATTGCACTATTGTAAGCAGAGAATTAATCAAGAAGTTGATTGTGGGGGAGGGGGGAGGGGGCGTGTGTGCGTGCGTGCGCACGCGCGCGTGTTGTGTGTGTGTGTGTGTGTGTGTGTGTGAGTGTGTGTGTGTGTGTGTGTGTGTGTGGTGTGTGTGTGTGTGTTTCTTGCTTGCTTGCTTGCTTGCTTTTCCTTCTTCTTCCATTACATTAATTCCAGTCCTTATATTCCTAGAAGCGAAACGAGACTCGTGCGTACTGCAAAACGTAATTAGTAAAGCATTCATTTTCACATGACCTAAGTAATACACTTAAAACTATTCATGGTGATGATAGCGACTGTTATTGGTCCCTATCTCTTCTTTCTTCTGGACGTACTTTTATTTATCGTTCGTTACCACTTCTCGACGCTTTCACTGCTGTCATGTCTTAAGATTACCACGTGCCTTAACATGCCTTAAGATCCAGTGACCTACCTTGTGTCGTTGTCTCTTGTCGTTGTTTTGATCGCATAGCGACCGAAAGGCTGTTCAGGTCTGAACACAGGTGTACATGAATAAACATGCGTGTGTTGGAGTCGCTGCCGAAGGACGTACCTTCGGCGGACTATCGCGGTTTAATGGTGTTAAGTGCGCTTCTTTGCGCCCTGTCGTGCAGTGTCCTTCTTTAAAAAATAAAATGATAGGCCAGGTTTTTGCGGTTACTTTGTGACATGGCAAGAAGCAATAAGGTTGTTAATAATGCTTCCGAGATTTGCAGTTATACCAAATATATTTTCTTTGCTGAGCAAACGATACACACGCATGTGAGAATGTGTGTGTGTGTGTGTGTGTGTGCGTGCGTGCGTGCGTGCGTGCGTGCGTGCGTGCGTGAGTGTGTATGTGTCTGTGTGTGTGTGTGTATGTGTGTGTGTGTACGTGTGTGTATGAGAGGGAGAGAGACAGACACAGAGAGAGAAAGGGGACGGGGGGGGGGGGGGATTTAATGAAGGAAAAGTAAATTTTTTAAGCCTGCACTTTAAAGGAAGTTCATCTTAGCGTGGAAAAGTTTTGGTTGAATCTGGCCCACCTTTTTCTTTTAAAATTGTAACCCTTTCAAGGCCAAAGCGAGGCAAGATAGAAATGTACGGTTGTAAGAAGAAAGAAGAAGAAAAATAAACACGAAAAAATCTTGCTCTTCTCAGTAGCAAGAAAAGCACACAGACGTTATTTTTATTTATCAACGGCTTATTGGATTATGTTACAAACGCTAGGTATGATGAGCTGGAAATTTAGAAGCACGCGCATTAATCCCAAGAGCATATTTCTGGCCGGCGAACATTAAAAGAGTTAATGATTACCTCCCCCCCCCCCAAAGCACACACACGCACGCACGCACGCACGCACACACACACACTCTCTCTCTCACACACACACACACGCACACACACACGCACGCACACACACACGAACGCACACACGCACGCACGCACGCACGCACGCAGCACGCACGCACGCACGCACAGCACGCACGCGCACGCACGCGCACCACGCACCACCACACCACACACAACACACACACACACACACACACACACACCAAGAAACAAACAAACAAAAAAGCAAGCAAGCGAACAAACAAAAACAACGACAACATTTTCAGTCACAGTTTCAGCTGCATCTGCTACTAAAAGAAATCACTCTTTTGTTGTTGTTGCTTTTATATATCGCAGGTATTTCCAGTGCTGCCTGGGTTGTCATGGCAACTATTGGACTTGTAAGAACACGAGGTGAGCCTGTGGATGATGCTAATTAAAGGTGTTATGGTCGACGTTGATGTTGTTGCCTATGCAAGTGTCAATGTTTGTTGTGTGTGCAACGTGGGTGCGTGCCGTAGTATGCTATAATTTATGGTGAATGTGTACTGTATTCGGCGTGCAGGTATAGTACGTATGGCATATCCTACAGGTTGTGTAGTATAGTATGTGATGCGTGTGTATCGTATTCGGTGTTCTGGTATAGTACGTATAGCATACATGTAGACCCCTACAGGTTGTGTGGTATAGTATATGGTGCATGTGTATGGTATTCGGTGTGCAGGTATAGTACGTATGGCATATCCTACAGGTTGTGTAGTATAGTATGTGATGCGTGTGTATCGTATTCGGTGTTCTGGTATAGTACGTGTGGCATACATCTAGACCCCTATAGGTTGTGTGGTATAGAATATGGTGCATGTGTATATCATTCGGTGTGCAGGTATAGTACGTATGGCATACATCTAGACCCCTACAGGTTGTGTGGTATAGAATATGGTGCATGTGTATGTCATTCGGTGTGCAGGTATAGTACGTGTGGCATACATGTAGACCCCTATAGGTTGTGTGGTATAGTATATGGTGTATGTGTATGTTATTCGGTGTGCAGGTATAGTAAGTATGGCATACATGTAGTGGTATAGTATATGGTGTATGTGTATTTTATTCGGTCTGAAGGTATTGTACGTATGTCATACATGTAGACCCCTATAGGGTGTGCAGGGTATGCATGGCGTCTGTGTGTTTGTCAGAATGTGCGGGTACGTACATTTTGTGTGTGTGTGTGTGTGTCGTGCGTGCGTGCGTGCGTGCGTGCGTGCGTGCGTGCGTGCGTGCGTGCGTGCGTGCGCGCGCGTGCGTGGTGGTGTGTGTGTGTGTGTGTGCGTGCTGTGCGTGTGCGTGCGTGCCGTGCGTGCTGTGCGTGTGCGTGCGTGCGTGCGTGCGTGCGTGCGTGCGTGCGTGCGTGCGCGTGTGTGTGTGTGTGTGTGTGTGTGTGTGTGTGTGTGTGTGTGTGTGTGTGTGTGTGTTGTACAGTGTGGTGTATGTGTATGATGAATGGTGTGGGTGTGGTGTACAATGTACATAAAATTAATGAGTGTGTGTGAGGTGAATGGTGTGATGTGCGATCACAATGTTTTGAGCCTGCAGTTCAACAGCAGCAAAAAAATCACAACTTTTTGCCATTTCCGTCAGTTCTCAACAACCCCTGCAATAAAACAATCGTCTTGGAAAAGAACCAGCATGTGCGCCTTGACGTCATCACCCCGATGACGTCACAGTGGCAGGCAAGAGAGGCGTGCACGTTGGAGCTGAGCACGGTGGAGGGGTGGCGGGTAGTGGTCACCTTTGATTACAGACCGTCCGTCGCTGCCGGCAGGTGGGAGCTTCATTCGCTATGTGCGTGCGTGCGTGCGTGCGTGCGTGCGTGTGCGTGTGTGTGTGCGTGCGTGCGTGCGTGCGTGTGTGCATGCGTGCGTGCATGCGTGTGTGTGTGTGTGGTGTGCGCGTGCGTGTGTGTGTGTGCGTGCTCGCGTGCGTGCGTGTGTGTGTGCCTGCGTGTGTGTGTGTGTGTGTGTGTGTGCGTGCGTGCGTGCGTGCGTGCGTGCGTGCGTGCGTGCGTGCTTGCGTGTGTGTGTGTGTGTGTGTGTGTGTGAGAGAGAGAGAGAGAGAGAGAGAGAGAGAGAGAGAGAGAGAGAGAGAGAGAGAGCCGACCAAGTTCTTTATAAATGACTCAGTGGCTTTCTTTTCTGTTTCTTCTCCCTCCCCCCCTTCTTTTTTTTTGTTTATAAATATATTTTACTGATTTGTTTGTTTGTTTTGAGAAAGAAGAGAGAAAAAAGAAAGAAAGGAAAAGAAGAAGATAATCTGCGCTTGAAAAATTATCTTTATTAGTAGATTATTGAATCGCACCAGTGTTGATAATCATAACGTCGGGTAAGGTAGTTTTTCCATAATCACCCAGTCCACCCCATATCTGTTACTATTTACTGTAATGCTCGTAGCAGTAAGTGATTTAGTTTTTCTTGTAGATATTAGTTTAATATTGTCTGTAGCTTACTTTTGACAATTTTTGATGTTGTATTGCGCATGTTTGGATACTTCATTAGTTCAACGCTGCCTTGTCTTTCGTATTCTTTGCATTAACATAACTCTTCTCTTATTATATAACAAACCTATATATATATATATATATATATATATATATATATATATATATATATATATATATATATATATATATATATATATATTATATTATATATATTAATGGAGTGGAAGAGCCGCGTAGAAGGACAGTGATGCAGGCAGCGGAGTCTGTCGAAATGGAGACCACAGCAGGCGAACGGCAGCAATCAGGTTTTATTTGCTCAGCAGCAGACAACTTTTCAGCACACCCAAAATCCTCACGCGCACGCATAGATAAGAGAACTGCGCGGGCCGCAAGGAACACACGCTATCGCTACAATGAAATCGGCCCTCTGGACCACAAAATGGCTGACAATTGTGTTTCCTTGGCCCGCACAAATACAGTTTCCTCAACAATAACTAAACTAATTAAAACATCAAATGAAAGCTACAATTACAACCTTTTAAACTGTATAAACAAAATGTACACACATGACTTATTTTATTTGCAACAAGAGTGGGAAGCGTGGCTTGCACCTATTTATAAGCAGATTCGTACAACTAAATCACAACTAACACAATGTACAAAAATAACTGTCGCTAAAACTTATATCAGAATAAAGAGCACGCTCCCACGGTTAAAATGGTACATAACAATTACAATACAACGCTCTGTAAGAGAAGCAAGACACACTCAAAGACTAGCACTAAAACAATCGGTGCGAACTTTCGCCTGGGGCGCGTTATTTTAGTCGCAGCAGCGCTGATAGTGATACCAAGTAGTCTATGAATACAACTTAGCTTCTACAGTACACAATACTTAATAAGTTAATTTCAACCCAAAATAAACACTAAACATGAAGTCAGCTAAAGCAAAATACTATACGACAAAGCATTGATCGACACAGAATTACTTTAATCGAGTCAAAACAACGATTCGCTACTATTCACTAGTAGGCCTACTCATAAACAGAGAACGCGCCATGCAGACGACGGCTATAAAAAGAATGGACCCAGAGAGGCATCGGTTTGTCCCTAATATGCTTTTAGCATCTGAGGACATTAAACAAAAACTCAGAGGCATCGGCTACTGATTAAGCTCGATCCTGCGTCTAAAAAAGATCTAAATAAACATTCTAAGATGCCAAATTATATTACACATGGCTTGGTGCATAAAAAGGACTAGGTAAACAAAGAGTAGGTAAACAAACTAGCGGTCAAAATATTAAGGGAGTAGACAGATTTGAAAATGGCGCGCACCGGCGGCTATTGCCGGTCGGCTGTGAGAAGGCCATGTGGCGTTACGCAACACGCAGCGCTTCAAAACAAAAGCGTCGTCTGCTCCGGTTCCCGGGTTACTAACAGTACAGTAACGAAATTGCGTGGCTCTGATAACCGGGGCGGGATTATTGTAAAAACGTACAAAGAGCACTTGCTCACATATATTTCATCCTTTTGTCGTAGTACTTATACTTCAAGCAAAATTCCGCTAACAGTATAAATTCCCTAGCACGGAAAGGTGCATCGTTCCAAACACATAAACACTGGACAGGAAAACAACACAGCTCAAACAAAAAGAGATAAGTGGTTTAGTTTTTCACTTCATTTTTCACCGTTTTTGACCGTTTTTCTGTTGTTTAAGTGTCGTTTTGTAGCTTAACAAATGGGATTACCCCAAATATTTGCTGGTTTTTGTCTCGTCATAATAAATAGCGTTTCGGTTTTGACTCTTTTATGTGTTTGGATCTTGCTACAGAACGCTAGCAGTCATTCTTGTTTCAGATTTT
>JABMCL010002965.1:812500-817500 GCA_018857735.1 Alviniconcha marisindica | reverse complement strand
AGAGACAGGAATGGAGCTGGTTTTATATATATATATATATATATATATATATTATATATATATATATATATATATATTTATATATATATATATATATATATATATATCGTCAATCACTGAGACGAACATTGGAAATGTTTCAAAGACAACGTTGGGGAAACATGTGAGAGACAGGAATAGAGCGGGTTTATAGATACATGGGCTTTTCCGAAGTCATAGATACTATCTTGAATTAGACTGAACTAATGAACTGAACTGCACTGGAGCATAATCCAGAAAGCGTTGACCTTTTGCCAATTGCATCTCTTTGCTTTTAACTGCAGAAGAAGAAGAAGAACGGGACGGAAAGGGGTGGGGGGTGGGGGTGGGGGGGGGGGGGGGGGGGTAGAAAAATGGATGGCTTGCGGGTCATCACAGTATTAGCTGCGTGAAGGCAGAAGAAGCAAAACAATCAAGCACATAAGCGCTTGGTATTCGTTCAGTTGCAGTTTCTTGCGTTTCAGGACTATGCACCTTTGGCAACTGATGGGGTTCGTGTACCTTGTAGGCTGTATACTGGCATGCCAGGTATGAGTAAACGTAGGTGACTCAGGTCTTTGTTGTTGTGTTCGTGTGACGTCTTTCGAGCGCTAATTAACTCCCTTGTTTGTTGATTCTTCGTTTTCTTTTTTAAAAAATCCAAGAGATGCTGCTGCTGCTGCAAAGTATCATCGTTCAGTAACGACTCGTTCAGTAACGACTCTAAAGTTTGTCCCTCCTTTATGTGAACGTGTTGAAAACAGAAGCACCTGGGACTGACTGTAACAGAGATCATTTTACATAGTCTCCTGTGATGATGATGATGATTATGATGATAATAATAATAATAATAATAATAATAATAATAATAATAATAATAATAATACCGGTAATTTTGCTTTACAAGATCAACAAAAAATATATACATTAAATCTTAATATAAACGTATTCCTCGCACAATCTCAATATAACGTATTCCTCGCACGCACACACACACGTACACACACGCACATACACGCACACGCACACACACGCACACGCACGCACGAACACACACACACACACACACACACACACACACACACACACACACACACACACACGCACACACGCACGTACGCACGCACGCATGAACGCACACACGTCACGCGCGTGGTGGTAGGCATTCGGGGAGGCGGGGTGGGGGGGGGGGGGGGGATTACTCACGGTCCATCTTGTGTGCATTTTGTTCTCCTAAGACGAAGACGTTGTTATTGTTGTTTGTTAGAGTTTTCCCGCTGAAAACCGAACGTTGGGTGAGAAACTAGCGTGTGCAGCCATTTCCCCACACCTTCACATAATACTGCCATACATGCATAATAGTGCAATGCTGCCCACCACTCCAACAGCTGCACTCAGTGTTGGGTGAGAAGGTAGAGTGTGCAACCGTTTCCCCACACCTGTACATATACTGTCATACACACAAGTGCAGTGTTACCCACCACTCCAGCAGCTGTACTCAATCACTCAATGTTGGTTGAGAATGTGGACAGGAGTGTGAAACCGCTTCCCTACACTTGTACATTAATTAGTCATACATACAAGTGCAATGTTGCCCACAAGCTGCACTCCGATTTGGAGGATTTCAATAATGGAGTTCGGACGAATCATGTCGTGAAGATTACTCCTAACTCAGAGTAATCCTGAAATGGAAGGAACTCTTAACACCAAATGTTTTGCTTTTTAGCCCCAACGTTCCGGCTGCAGACAATACGCTGCCAGTCATGACCATGTCAGTATAGCCTCTGATCATTGGACAACAGCTAGTTGGTTATTTCTTGGACTTTAACGTTCCGTCAGCCGCATAGGGTCACCTGTGGGCGGATCACATTCTTTTACACCAGTTCAAAACACAAGTCACTAAAACGCAAGTTTGTCTGATTCACTGTTACAACGTCAAAAATCAACCATCTCTCTATCGACGCACATGTTTTGGTAGCTTTTATAGTCTGTATGTACTTACCACGTGAACCTGCTTAATTAATCACTTGTGACTGTGGGCAGGGTGACCTGTTTGATTCTCCGGGCCCACGCAGGGAACTGCGTTAGCCAGAACTAAGGCAGTTGAATAGTAGAGAGGGGATTTAGAAAAGTGATGGTTAATGGACCGAGAAGGTAGAACTTAAGACAAGGAAGAAGTTCCTGGCAGTGGGCGAAGCATGCATGGCTACATTCTGACCTACTCTAGGCTTTAAAGGAGAACATTTTGTCAGCTCTGGGTTCTCAACAGAGAGAGGAGGGGGGGGGGGGACCTTAATTTCTGCGTGCACAGTACCATATTGCGGATTGCAGAACACAGCGTCTTGGAACTGGAGAACTCGGTCAGAACTGGTTGACACGTTTGTCTGAAACTGGCCTGTGTGGTGTCTGTGTAATATACTGTAGTTTGCCATAAAGGGACTGATTGCTCTACCCGCTCAGCGAGGTATCGGTCGGATAGGGCTAGTCATGAGAGGGAAAGAAAAAAGAAAGAGAAAAAAGATACGCTGTTGCGGAACAATGGATGCAGTGTCGCCATGGAAACGCTTTCGTCATCATCCCACTGCTGTTTTTTTTCTATTTCAAAACGATGGGATGGAACCTGATATCACGAAGGCGTGTAATTACGCGTGGCCGCAGATTTCCATCAACCGCAAATAAACCCTAATGTTTCTGCATCAAAACAAGTCCTTCCGATGACACTATAAACAGAGGTCCCCCGTGTAGGCACATATACGCACGCCAAAGAAGCGCGAGCACACACGCACGTTAAAGCTCATGTAGTCGATGTCAGAGTTCTGCGCCACAACATCCTTTCGATGAGATTATAACCCGAGGTCCTGCGTGTGTATAATTATACACATGCAAAAATGTCACATAACCTCGTTACATATCCTGTAATCCAAATCAGAGTTCGGCGGATTATGGAAACACTAATAACCCAACATAACCAAGCATACACCGAAAGACATAACCAAGCATACACCGAAAGACAATAAAGAGCCTAATAACTATGATCGTTTGTGGCTTCGAATAAAGTGACACTGCAAACTGGTGCATGGTTCTATGCTGTACACAGAACGTGAGCGGAAACGGCAGCAGTTTCGCGTAGCACCAGCAATTGTTACAACCAATTAGCGTTTGTAAGTACAGCAGATCAATGGATATTCAAACGTGCTGGGTAAAGCTACAGTCGCTCATTCAGGTATACACCCCAGTGAGCCTAGCTGCGAGCAGCGAATAGCGCTATATAAAAGCGATCAATCTGTCATTCAGGGAGGTGGAGCAGGACCCTCAGCCCAGAAGAGATCATGAGCAGGGAGGTGGAGCTGGGCTGCGAAAGTTGGACTTTTTTCGCTTCAGGTTGTTCCTTAACAGCGGTGCAACGGACATTGTGACTCTGCCCAAGCACGGCAGTTGAAACAGCAATTGCCAGTGCACAAGTCGCTGGGCAATGGCGAGGGGACACCGCCTTAACACTTCCATTGTTCTGGCGGCGGTCCACGGTCTCTCCGGTCTTTTTCGGGCGGCATCCGCGGTCGAGCCTTCACTCTTTCGTCCCCTTCCTCCCCCTGTCCCCATCCCTAATCAGCATCCTCGCTTCTGTGGACGTAAAGCAAAATGGTCTACGGTCTCATTCAGACAAGGAGGAGCCGGTTTGGCCTAGCGGTAAGACCTTAGGTTGGTAGGCTAAACAGAGGGGCCTCGGCTCGATTCCGCTTCGGCTCTCCTTTCTCTTCAGAAAGGTTGTGGATTGTGGACACTGTCTTGTGACTTTGTCCCTCACAGTTAAAATGGCTCTCATTGCTGCCCATCTTAATGTAGGAGTCATTCTGGTGGTGACAGTGTAGCGATAGGTATGTAATCTCCCTCTCCCCCCACCTCCATACCCCCTTATCCCCATCCTCCCCGTCCCTAATAAGCCTTATGATTTTTTTGTGAACGTTAAGCACCATGTTTACTTTACTCATTCAGACAAGAGGAGCCGGCTTGGCCTGGCGGTAAAAAATAATAACCGTGGTCAGCAGCGTTCAGGATCTCGGTTCGATACCGCTTCGGCTCTCCCCTCTCTTCAAAAGCGGTTGGCTGTGGACACTGTCTTTTGACTTTGTCCCTCGCAATTAATCAAACATTAAAACGGCTCTCACCGCTGACCATCGTAATGCCGGAGTCATTCTGGTGGTGACGTGAAGGGGAAGCGTTAGGCATAGTCTCCCTCTTTCCCCCGCCTTCTGGGATCTCCGTCTTCGCCAGTACCTCTTCGGAGACAACTCGGCGTTAAACAGATTTATCCAACCAACCAGCCAACACTCAGACAAAAGCAGTAAGCATTTTCGCTTGTCACTAAACATCTTGGCTACCACATAGTTTCAGCCTTGTTGCCAGAGAGCGCTTTTGCAGTATAGATCGTTTGAGAGGTCAATGAACAACCCTCTTGGGGAAAAAAAAACACTTTAAAGGGGGGAAAAGGAGAAGGGAAAAAAGGGAAAGAAGAAGAAAGAAAAAACTTCAAGATAAATACAGTTGAGCTGAGCAGATGCTTTTCTTCTTCTTCTTTTTGTTTCTCTGGGCGTAAAACACCAACTTACGTACTTACTTACTTCTTCTTCTTCTTCTTCTTCTCTCTCTCTCTCTCTCTCTCTCTCTCTCTCTCTCTCTCTCTCTCTCTCTCTCTCTCTCTCTCTCTCTCTCTCTCTCTCTCTCTGTAATAATATTTCACTGTGAATGTCTTGGTTATTAGTAGTACTGTTAGCAACGGCAGATATGTGAGTCGGCCTTTGTGCTGATATCTTCACCGTTGAGAAATAAAGTTCAATCAATCAATCAATCAATCTCCTCTCTCTCTCTCTCTCTCTCTCTCTCTCTCTCTCTCTCTCTCTCTCTCTCTCTCTCTCTCTCTCTCTCTCTCTCTCTCTCTCTTCGCCCTGATATAACCGCAAAGGTTGACTGGGCGTAAAACACCA
>JABMCL010002965.1:797500-800000 GCA_018857735.1 Alviniconcha marisindica | reverse complement strand
ACGAAAACAACATAGCTCAACCAAAAGCAGATAAATATCCTAGTTCTGCATCTCCTTTATCAACGTTTAACTGTTGTTTAAGCGTTGTTTTTGTAGCTTGAAAAAGGGGATTATCCCGAAAATTTGCATGTTGTGTTTCGTCCTAATAAACAGCGTTCTTTTTAACCTTTTATGTCTTTGGATCTTGCCATACATACTGCGCTAGCTGTTACAGCCTCACTCCAACTTGGGGAATTTCAATAATGCATTTGCCATGCCATGAAGTTTGCTAGGCTACAATGAAAGTAAGACCCAAACACATAAAAAGGTCCAAAAGAACGCTATTAGGACAGAAACACAATCGGTAAATTTTCGGGGTAATCCACTTTATCAAGCTGCAAAGCAGCACTTAACAGTTAACCGGTGAAAAACGATGAAAAAGGAGATGAAAATCTAAATCATTTATCCGTTTTGGGTTGAATAATGTCGTTTTCCTGTCCTGTTTTGGGAACTCTAAAAGTCATTCTTGTTTCAGATTTGATTTTTTTTAAAATAATTTACACTGAAAGTAACCCTGACCCGGAGTTGTTAACACAACAAACATCGTGCCTGATCCCCAGGCGTTGTAGCCACGCAGGGACAAGGTGTCCATGATGACACTGTTTCTGGTCGGGGCGGGTTCAGCACGAGTGTATCGGGACGCCTGCCAACGGTGTTTGGAGTAAACATAGTGCTTTACGTCCACAGAAACCACACGGCTTATTAGGGATGGGGAGAAGGGGAGGAGGGTTATGGAGGTGGGGAAAGAGGGAGGAATATATACCTATCGCTACACTGTTACCACCAGGATGACTCCTTCATTGTGCCTCTCCGGAAACAACTGGGCGTTAAGCAAATCTAACGAACCTTTTCATTCCGACGTACTGCAAAACACGTACGTCTTCTTAGCTTCCATTCCCTGCGCGGGTCTTGGTATAGCTATATATCACGGTACGTAGCTTTTGGCGCATGTCTGTCGTCAGTCAATTCGTCCACTAACGTGCAAGATGGTGCCTTGTGGCCATCAGATTCTGAAGAAGTACACGATATGGTTGGCGGAATAGTTCAAACCCAGGGCGCCAAATCTTGACGGCAGAACTGATAATTAGGGTGCTTTAATTTCTAAAAGGAACTTGTTTTGCTAACAATGCACCAAACGCTATCTTTTTTAAACACCTCGTGTGTGTGTGTGTGTGTGTGTGTGTGTGTGTGTGTGTGTGTGTGTGTGTGTGTGTGTGTGTGTGTGGTGTGTGTGTGCTGCGTGCTGGTGTGGTGCGTGCGTGTGTGGTGCGTGTGTGTGTGTGTGTGTGTGTGTGTGTGTGTGTGTGTGTGTGTGTGTGTGTGTGTGTGTGTGTTTGTGTGTGTTGTGTGATACCGACAGAAACGTGGTATGTTGTTGTGGGGCGTGAACTAAACCGCCATGCAAACCATACATGAAGATGTGTATTCTCACGTCGTGCGGACGAGCTATTCATCCCCCCCCCCCCCCCGATCCCTTTCCCTGTCCCTAATAAACTGTATAGTGTATGGTTTATATGGACGTTAAGCACCATCCACCCGTCCTGATATAACCGTACTGGCTGAATGGGCGTAAAACACCAACTTACGAAACCGTTCTCCGTCCTGATATAACCTTACTGGTTGACTGGGCGTAAAAAAACAACTTACTTAATTACTTACGAAACCGTTCTTCGCCCTGATACAACCTTACTGGTTGACTGGGCGTAAAAAAAACACTTACTTAATTACTTACGAAACTGTTCTTCGCCCTGATACAACCTTACTGGTTGACTGGGCGTAAAAAAAAAACTAACTTACTTAATTACTTACGAAACTGTTCTTCGCCGTGATACAACCGTACTGGCTGACTGCGCGTAAGACACTAACTTAGTTACAAAACCGTTCCGTCGCTGGACCAATAAGCAAACCCAAAAACGCCGCTGCGATGACGTTCGCGCGGCAGCGAGATCAAAGTGGTGGCAAGGCGTGGTCACCGGATCATTTCTCGCCGCACGTACGGCACAGCTGCAGGAGACGTAAGGCATGAGCGTATCATACCGATGCCGAGCATGCCAATGCGTGCTGTTAGCTGTTATGTGTCGCACTACTCCGACAGACGAAAACCATTGCCAGTTTGATGAAGATGAAAGTACATAGGTCCTACAGACGCAGCATACTGTTTTATAAACTCGTTTCAGTCGGTCCAGGATGTTTACTGCTGCTACTTCTGCCATTTGATACACAATATCTGGACCATTAACTGGGCTAAACAAATTTCGGCAAGTTAAAAGAAAAGGAAAAGAAAAGAAAAAGAAAAGAAGAAGAAGAAAAAGAAAGAAGAAGAAGAAGAAGAAAGGGGGAAAAAGGAGTATGAGAAACATCAATGTACGTCCATTATCGCATTTTTTAAAAGTGGCGAGTGTTTTCAAGTACCAGTTAACATTAAAGTGCTATGGGTCGTGACATTGTGCAGTTAACTGGA
>JABMCL010002965.1:770000-782500 GCA_018857735.1 Alviniconcha marisindica | reverse complement strand
ATATCGTTATCTCTTAGCGCTATCCATTTCTACCAGTGTGTGCAGTAACTATGTTCGTGTGACCAAACAATGGCACGGACGTTTTTTAACGCCCGCGCAGATGTCGCTCATGCATGCGATTGCACACGGGGAGTGTGTGTGTGGGGGGGGGGGGGATTTGGGGGCTCTGTACGAATACCGTAATGAAAGCTGGTCGAGACGGAGGGGAGGTAGAGGGGGTGGGGAGGGAAAGAACCACCAGACGCATTGGGGATTCGCATCTGCGTCCGTATTACGCCTACATTTCGTCCGACGCTCTGCTCTATCCGGTACCCCTCCGCTAGTTATTAATAGTCGTTACACACACAAAAAGAGCAACTGACCATGCACGAAGTTTAAATATAAAAAGAAAGAACGAATCGATGAAAAAAAGAATGACAGTAAGAAACAAAATTGGAGAAGAAAAAAAAGCAAGTAATTATAAGAAAGCAGAAAAAGACAGTTTAAAGAATGGCAGATAGATAAACGGTTCAAAAAGCAGAAAGGAAACAAAAACTGAAGGGGGGGGAGAGAGAGAGAGAGAGAGAGAGAGAGAGAGAGAATATCAAACAAACAAAAACGACGACAATAGCAACAACAAAATAACAACAACAGAAACAACAACAACGAGGAGGACAGAAAGAATACAAACGAGCAAACAAAGGAAAGCAAAATATAATTACTATAAATTCGGATATTATATTAATGTTTTTAATATGTTTTTGTTGTGTAACAGAAGTAACTCCATGGAGCTTTGGGGGAAAGGAAGTGTGAGACAGATGAGGCTTTGGTGTTTCTAACGTTATTGCACTTTTATTCTGTTTTAAATGAAAATGTAATTGTTTTCAAATGATGAAAGGCGAGGCCGCTGCTTTCCATTAACTTTATTTGCTCTTTGTCTTCTAGAGCTCTCTTTCCACTTCTCCCGATTTAATCCATTGAAAATCTTCGCCGGCTTTCACTTCATCCCCTCCACCCACCCCCCTCAAACCCTCCCTCCCCTCCATCCCCTCCAAGCCTGCACGCCATTGCATTCGGTACGATGGGAAAATTCAGACTTGTTTGATTTATTTATCTTTTACCGCAGTAGCACGTCATTCTGACAGTCTGATCCTGGTCATTCTGCCAAAAGTGCAGGTGGCAGCTTACAGCTAAACACGCGTACACCATACGTATGTGGCTTTGCATGAAGTGACATGGTGCATGGTTGCATGGTGAACACAGTACTTGTGCCGGGACGGCAGCAGTTTTATGTGGCACCAGCCATGCCACCGCTGTAAGTAAACCACTTCGGTGGATATTTAAAAACGCGCTATAAAAAAAACGAGTCGCTCATGCAGAATCAAATGCGAGCGCAGTGAGTCCGCTCGAGAGCGGAGAATAGCGCTATATAAAATCAATCATCATTATCTTTTTGTTTCTTTTTTTCTGTTTCTTTTTTCTTTCTCGCAACATTTAATTGTCCCGGTTAGGAAATTATGTCTTTGTAAGCGCTCCGGGCTCTTACGAGATTTGGCGACTTAAATAATCTATTATTAAAAATTATTGAAATGTGTCTAAATGTTGCTTATTCCTTCTTCTTCTTCTTCTTCTCTTTTTAATCTTCTTTTTCTTCTTCTTCTCTCTCTCTCTCTCTCTCTCTCTCTCTCTCTCTCTCTCTCGTTATTTTCCTTGTCTTAGCTGGGATTATTTCTAGATCTGTTTCTTTATCAATTCTTTCTCTCTTTTTTTCTCTCCTCATTTTGTGTGATACTGTCCAGCACTAGTTGCGAGTATCTTTACAGCTATTGTCTTAGTTATTCTTTTTTGTAAAGTTCTAAAGCGTTGTTTTGCCTGGTTGAGATTTTGTTTTATCACCTAAGAACTATTGTTCCTTTTTTTTAACCAAAACAAGAAATGCCCACGTTTTCAGTGAAAACGCCTTTTCAAAAAGCAAGGTTTTGCCAATGCACAAAACCAGGACCACAGCGCAGTAAGTTGTACATGTATGCAAGTGTTGTTATTGTAGCTTGAAAAAAAGGGGCTTAGTCCAAAAATTGGAATGTTGTTTTCACATAATAAATAACGTTCTTTCTAAACCTTGTATGCATTTGGGGCTTGTTTAAGAACGCTAGCAGTGATTCGTGTTTCAGAAGAAGAAGAAAATCAGTCTTGCACTGTTCAAAATCCAAGAGCTAACTAACTGTTTGAGCTGTTCTCTGTATGAAGCACGTACTATACGGAATATTGATCATCAATGTCTATTTTATCTTCAGGTACTTCAGTTCTGTCAATTCAATTGTATGCAGCACGGGAGACGCAAGGATGATTTGAAGAGTAGGGGAAGAAAAAGGTTTCTGAGCTGGCTCTTGTTAAAGAAAAAAAAAAATCTTTTCTTTTTCTTTTCTTTTTAATGGCATATCCTGGTCTCAGTGGTAGAAGTCCGGACTCGTGATCGAAACGTCTTAAGTTCGAGTCTCCGCAGGAGCGGCGGGATAATTTTCTCTTCCATGGTCTACATTTTGAGCTCTTTTAAAATTTTAAATCAGCATTCCTTTTAACCTTTTCTTTTTATTCTTTTTTGTTTGTTTGTTTTGCTTTTTGATGTGTTTTGATCTTATGTTAGAACGGTATCAGTAAACTTTAAGATCACGCCCCCACCCCACCCCCTCTCCCCAGGAATAAAAGGATATAACGTAAAAACAACTAAAACTTGCAACACAGTACAAAGACGTTAGCGGTTTACGACTTCGTCTGAGTGTCAGTGTGAGTGTGAACTGAACTACATGACGTCAACCACTGACCCGGTAAATCAGCGAGCCAAAAGGAAGACTCCAAGCACTTCTTTGTGATAGCCGTAATGTCCACAGAGTAGGTTATTTACGGACCGATTTATCGCTGACTACAGTGAACCAACGTCACCAGTATTATCCCCGCGATCGCTTCGTTGTAATTCCGTGACTGTGACAACCCACACCCATGTTTTTACACGGCTATGTCGCAATGATCAGTGATGCTAGCTCTTCGACAACAGAGCTCAGGAGCTGTGTGAAAGTCGAGGTGGCCGTCCTGGGCTCCCCGTCCCTAATAAGCCTGGCGGTTTCTGTGGACGTAAAGCAACACTGAAACAAAACTGAAATCATCGACACGGGCATCTGTTGTGGATGCTTCTTTCTCACATTGATTAGTGAATTTCGTAGTAAGGAGAAAAAAGCATAGCGGTATACCACTGTCTCGGTGGTTAGAGCGCAGGACTCGTGATCGAAAGGTCTCGGGTTCGAGTCGACGTAGGAGCGGCGGGACAATTGTCTTTCGGGGGTCAACTTTCTGTGCTGACTCTTATTTCGGTATCCGTTTCACCCCCGTGCTAGTTGGTCGAGTGTTGCTTTACGTCCACAGAAACTGTAGGCTTATTAGGGACAGGAACCCAGGACGGCCACCTCGACTTTCACACAGCTCCTGAGCTCTGTTGGTTGGTCGAGTGTTGCTTTACGTCCACAGAAACTGTAGGCTTATTAGGGACAGGAACCCAGGACGGCCACCTCGACTGTCACACAGCTCCTGAGCTCTGCACCCCCGTATTATCGCAGTAGCACGTAAAAGAACTCGGTCATTCTGGCAGATATTCAGGTGGCAGGTTACAGTTAAACACACATGCACATTACGTAAGTGGTGGCTTCGAATAAAATGGCACTGTATAGTGGTGTATGGATGTATGCCGAGATGGCAGCGGTTTCACGTGGCATCAGTGATGTCAGCAACTAAAGAACGCTGTAACGGTCTTGCACTTTGTTCACGACTTTGATAATGGTCCAATTTAGTGTTTACAGAAGGAACAACTGACCGGTGTGTTTGGAGTTCAGAATTTCTGTTTTACATTCAAAGGGACGTAATCAAGACAGCAACGGAGAAACTGAAACCTGCTATTTTGTACTCAAAACTTGTTTACTGAAAAGGGGGTAGAAGTAAGAAAACCGGCCCTGTAAAGGTTTCAAAAGGGTAAGGTGATTTCTCTATGGCAGAGGAACACGTTTCTTGCGGCAAACCAGAACTTTCGCAAGATCCAAACACATCAAACTAAAATTTAAAAAAGGTCCAAAGAACGCTATTTATTAGGACAGGACAAAACTAGCGATTTCGGGGTAATCCCTTTTGTCAAGCTACAAAACGACACTTAAACAGCTAAACGGTCAAAAACGAAAAATGAAGTGAAAAGCTGATCTGTTTTTGGTCGAGCTTTTTTTCTTCTTCTTGTCCAGTGTTTGGAAGAATGTTGGCATGACAATGCCCTTTTTTTCTCGGAACTTTGGCAGTTGATAAGATCTTCCGCAGCTGACATGCACTGTCCAGGACAGGAATGGATGCTGGTGGTGGTGGTGGTGAGGGTGGTGGTGGTGGTGATGGTGGTGGTGGTAACAATAATAATCAATCACTGTCTAGAGTTAAACTACATGTATGTTATCATTTTGTTTGGATGTTCGTTGGGTTTGATTTTTGTTTTGTTCTACCAATGTTTACCTGTATTTTTAACTGACAATGGGCTAGTTTTGAAAAGTAGACATTTTCAGCATCTATTGTGTTCTGACAAAATATGTGTCTTCCTGATATAACCGTCATAATTGAGTGGGCCTTAAAACAGATATCTGTCGTCCCGAGGTGACTATGTACGATGGACGGGACGTTCAAATCCAAGAGCCAACCATTTGGATAATTATGCATGTACCTGTGCCTTTAGAGAGGGGGTGGAAGCGTGGGTATCTCAGATGAATTCGCCTCGTTTAAATCCAAAAGCCACCCGTTTGGATAATTATGCATGTGCCTGTGCCTTTAGAGAGGGGGTGGAAGCGTGGGTATCTCAGATGAATTCACCTCGTTTAAATCCAAAAGCCACCCGTTTGGATAATTGTGCATACATGTGCCTGTGCCTTCAGGAAGAGGCTGAAAGCGTGGGTATCTCAGATGAATTCGCCTCGTTTAACCACCCGTTTGGATAATTATGCATGTGCCTGTGCCTTTAGAGAGGGGATGGAAGCGTGGGTATCTCAGATGAATTCGCCTCGTTTAAATCCAAAAGCCACCCGTTTGGATATTTATGCATGTAGCTGTGCCTTTAGAGAGAGTCTGGAAGCGTGGGTATCTCAGATGAATTCGCCTCGTTTAAATCCAAAAGCCACCCGATTGGATAATTGTGCATACATGTGCCTGTGCCTTTAGAGAGAGGCTGAAGCGTGGGTATCTCAGATGAATTCGCCTCGTTTAAATCTAAAAGCCACCCGTTTGGATAATTATGCATACATGTACCTGTGCCTTTAGAAAGAGTCTGAAAGCGTGGGTAGCTCAGATGAATTTGCCCCGTTCTGTCATCGTTGGCAGCGAAGTGGCAGCGGCATGGTCGTGAGTTTGCTATCCTTGTCTTTTGCAGATTTGTTATCTTGGTCAACAGCAGCGCCTGGGTCCGGAGCTCTCGAGAGCTGTGCAAACCTGTCGGTAAGATCTTCACATTGCATTTCACCCCGGCCGTCGCGTCGTCCCGCTCACTCTCTTTCCCAAACTCCAAGCACTGGTTTACGACATCCTTCCTCCCTTGGAGGAAGGTGCCGGAAAGCGATGCTCGGAGTGTGCCTCTTTCCCTCACGTCTGTTGCACTTGTCCATTTGAGGTCAGGCCCGGCAGTAAGGGCGACTTAGGAATGGGTTCGGTTCCGGTGTGCGGGGATGGGGGAGTTGTTGTTGGGAGGGGGGGGGGGGGGAATGCATGGTGGACGTCAGGAAGTTCAATTCAGCACAACATGAGGTGTTTGAATAAAAGCACATAGAACACTTTTTGTTGTGGACGTCAGGAAGTTCAATTCAGCACAACATGAGGTGTTTGAATAAAAGCACATAGAACACTTTTTGTTGTAGACGTCAGGAAGTCAATTCAGCACAGCATGAGGTGTTTTAATAAAAACATATAAAACACTTTTTGTTGTGGAAAGGACAATTCAGCACAACATAAGGTGTTTGAATAAAAGCACATAAATCAGTTTTTGTTGTTAATGTTGTTGTTTTAATTCTTTGGTTGTTGTTGTTCGTTAGTTGGTTGGTTGTTGTTTTGTTGTTGTTGTTTTCTTCCTGCTCATTGGTTGTTGCTGCTTGTGTGTGTGTGTGTGTGTGTGTGTGTGTGTGTGTGTGTGTGTGTGTGTGTGTGTGTGTGTGTGTGTGTGTGTGTGTGTGTGTGTGGTGTGTGTGTGTGTTGTGTTGGTGTGCGCGTGAGTGCGTGCGTGCGTGCGTGCGTGCGTGTGTGCGTGCGTGCGTGTGTGTGTGCGTGCGTGTGTGTGTCTGTGTGCTGTTTTGGAGGTGGGGTTTGAAGATGGTGTGCGTGGGGGTTCCTAGTGAGCATTAGTAGCTGGACGTTCTCAAAGCGTTTTTCGCAGAACCGGCAGCGAACATTCCAAGACAATTTCTTGTAGATTAAGTGGACCGAATAACTGTGATTCATACACATAGATTCCCGGACACGGTCGACTATTTTTGCTGTATGCTTGATTTTCTTTCTTCTTCTTCTTCTTCCTCTTCTTTTTTTTTTTTGGGGGGGGGGGGGGGGGGAAATTTTCTTCCCGTTGTTGTTGGTGTTTTTAGAACTTGCTAACGTCGAGGAGAAAGGTCTTGTCGCAATGTTCGCTAGGCCACGAATCCTCGGTGTCCAACACAAAAATAGACGGTGTAGGACAGACAGTTTGGGCCAACCGAGGCATCAGTGACATCTCTTGTCCAGCACACAAAGAGACGGCGTAAGACAGACAAAGGTAAGGACGCCGAGACTGGGCCAACCAAGGCATCAGTGACATTTGTTGTCCAACACACAAAGAGACGGCGTAAGACAGACAAAGGTAAGGACGCCGAGTGTGGTCCAACCGAGGCATCAGTGACATTTGTTGTCCAACACACAAAGAGACGGCGTAAGACAGACAAAGGTAAGGACGCCTTGTCTGGGCCAACCGAGGCATCAGTGACATTTGTTGTCCAACACACAAAGAGACGGCGTAAGACAGACAAAGGTAAGGACGCCGAGACTGGGCCAACCGAGGCATCAGTGACATTTGTTGTCCAACACACAAAGAGACGGCGTAAGACAGACAAAGGTAAGGACGCCTTGTCTGGGCCAACCGAGGCATCAGTGACATTTGTTGTCCAACACACAAAGAGACGGCGTAAGACAGACAAAGGTAAGGACGCCTTGTCTGGGCCAACCGAGGCATCAGTGATATTTGTTGTCCAACACACAAAGAGACAGCGTAAGACAGACAAAGGTAAGGACGCCTTGTCTGGGCCAACCGAGGCATCAGTGATATTTGTTGTCCAACACACAAAGAGACGGCGCAGAACAGACAGAGGTGAGGATGCAGAGTTTGGCCCGCCCTATCAAAGCGTCAGTGACATTTACCCAAATTCAACCAATTGCAGGCCTCTCCCCTGAAGAGGCTGCGTCATGTGCATTTTGCTGACGTTGGGGCAGTAATTAGTGTTTGGGTGAGTGGGTTTAGATCCACATAAGACGCTGGAAATAACTCAGGCTCCTTTTTGTTATGACCTTTCCTTCTTGGCTAAGTTAACTGCTCCATTATCCGTTATTTGATGTTGCGTCACAGTGAGGTCAAAGAAGAATACACGATGTGTGTGTGTGTGTGTGTGTGTGTGTGTCTGTGTGTGTGTGTGTGTGTGTGTGTGTGTGTGTGTGTGTGTGTGTGTGTGTGTGTGTGTGTGTGTGTGTGTGTGTGGTGTGTGTGTGCGTGTGTGTGTGTGTGTGTGTGTGTGTGTGTGTGTGTGTGTGTGTGTGTGTGTGTGGGCGTGTGTGGGCGTGTGTGTGTATGTATGTGTGCGTGTGCGCGCGCGGGTGCGTCCTGTGTGTGCGTGCGTGCGTGCGTGCTAGCGTGAACAAACCCTTGCCACACGTATTCTGTTTCTGTCTTTGTGCTACGTAGTTTGTTGTTGTTGTTGTTGTGTTTGGGGGGAGCAGATTTAAAAATATATAAAATAAATCGGTCAAACAAAACAACAGCCGATACGTCTGACCAGAAGCTGAATCATGTTTCCGATATATACAGATTTTAACCGGTAAAATACCGCTAATTCCCTATTAACGCGAACCCTGCGTATATTTCACAACTTAATCAAGTGCTTGGTGTCTTCTGTGACAGGCTGCAAGGAATATTTCACGTCAGAGACGGGCGTCCTTCGCTCTCCGTCCTACCCCGCCCACTACCCGGATAGCTCCCAGTGTACCTACGTCATCTACACCAATACGTCATCACCGCTGGAACTGCAGGTAGGCTGCAGTGGCTATCTGTGATTCCTCTGTAAGTGAACCAACTGAGAGCTGCAGGCTTTAGGTTTCAAACACATAACCGGTTATAAGGAATGCTAATTAAAAATGACAAGGATACAAGGATATGTATCCGCCGGTGACATTGAAATGTACGAAGGAATTTGTTTTGGTGACGTTCCAATGATACAGTGTACTAACAAATAGACAAAACGTTACAATTAGCCACGTACAAAAGTTATGAATACATAAAATTTAAATTCAACAACATAACAGTCTCATTCATGCAACGTAAATTAACACACACACACACACACACACACACACACACACACACACACACACACACACACTCGCGCGCGCGCGCACACACACACACACACCCACACCAACACACACGCACCACCCCACACACCACACACACCACACCACACCACACACACACACACACAGCACGCACACCACGCACGCACGCGCGCAGCACCACGCACCACCACGCACAGCACAGCACGCACGCACGCACGCACGCGCACGCACGCGCACGCACGCACGCACACACACACACACACACACACACACACACACACACACACACACTTCAGAACGTGCGAATTTTCAGGGTAGCCCCTTTCGAGAATTCTTCCAAACAATCCAGGCATTGAACAGGTAACACCACAACCGCAACCGGATTAGTACATTAATTTTGTTGTACTGTCGCGTTGGAAAAGAGGCTTACCCTGACACTTCGCTCACGTCTTGCATTGTCATGTTAACTTAGCATTCCTTTTAACCGTTTATATGTTTGGGTCTTGTTTTAGAACGATAGCAGGCATCCTTTTTCAGATTTTTGTTTTTCTGTTTTTTGAATGCTTTAAGTTTCTTCGTTATTTGTTTGTAGATTGCTTGTTGCGTGAAAAAAGGTCTGCCAGAAATATGTGCTCATGTTTTATCGTGCTTTTAAAATAAGAGTTTGTTTAACCAGTCGCGATTATTGACCCAGGTATCTATCGATCCATCTTTAAATCTGTCTAACTACCTACATAATTTATGTTTATATCAAATATCGATCTGCCTAACCTATCTATCTGTTTGTGAATTGAAAGGGATCTTTTAACGAACGAAAGCTTAGACTAAATTGTTTCTGATGTTGTATTCTGTGTGCTTTCTTTCCGTTTAAAAAATATATATTTAATATCATTTTGTAAAGAAAAAAGAAAAACAGAAGAAAAAGAAAAAAAGATGCACCTCTTGTGTAGTTTATATTCCTTACATTTACTCAGTGCTACCTCTGGTAGAGTTTATACCTTACATTTACTCAGTGCTACCTCTGGTAGAGTTTATACCTTACATTTACTCAGTGCTACCTCTGGTAGAGTTTATACCTTACATTTACTCAGTGCTACCTCTGGTAGAGTTTATATTCCTTACATTTACTCAGTGCTACCTCTGGTAGAGTTTATACCTTACATTTACTCAGTGCTACCTCTGGTAGAGTTTATACCTTACATTTACTGGCACGCCAGGTGAGAGGTTCCACAGGCGATTCAGGTCTTTGTTGTGTTTGTGACGTCTTTCATGTGCTAAGTATCTCCCTTGTTTGTTGATTCTGCACAGGCGATCTGCGCCTCGTTCTGTTTCAGGTTAATGTTGAGCACACTTTTCTTAATTAAAAAACTTGTGTTCGCCTGTTTCGCTCAGTTTCAGATGTTTCAACTGGAACAGCCTTACGCGGACCAGTGTGTGGACTCCGTTAGTGTGTCTGACTCGCATTCTGTGATGGACATTCTCTGTGGGGAATATGACGTTCAGAAGCTGCGTCAGCTGTATTACGTCACGTCTGACGACACACTGGTCCTGCATTTCGTCAGCGACAACAAGATTTCTTCGAAAGGCTTTCTGGCCTTGTACACAACGTCTCAGAGCAAAGGTGAACGGTTTGTTGTTGTTGTTGTTTCCTGTGTGTGTGTGTGTGTGTGTGTGTGTGTGTGTGTGTGTGTGTGTGTGTGTGTGTGTGTGTGTGTGTGTGTGTGTGTGTGTGTGTGTGTGTTTGGGGCAGGGAGCGGGTAGTTTGGTTATATTTATTATTATTTATTTATTTGTATGTTGTGGCTTTTGTATGCGTTGTCAGTTTTTGTTTGTTTGTTTGTTGTTGGTTTAAACAAAGTTTATTCATACATCGTAATCATAAACTCAACAAATAACAGGTATAGGTTCGTACGGTCTTCTTCGGTGATATTGATTTGCTGTGGAAAGTAGAGGTGGTGCTAAATAAGACAGATATTCGGGGTATTGGTAATTAATCAATTCTAAATGTTTGTGACATTGTCTTCGAGAGCATTTACAAATAACAATGGGTAAACTGGATGATTGTCTTTTATAAATGTCAACGAGTTAGTCTTTTTTTCATTAAAACTGTCTATTGTTTCGCCCACGTTTATTTTTTCTAAGTCAGAATCTTTCAATGCGAGTGACACACTTGAGTCATCCGCAAAACTAAAAACAAACAAAAAACAAAAACAAAAAAATGATGTCAGATTCAGTGTTTTGGGTTATGTCGCTTATATATAAATGAGAATTAACAAGGGACCTAACTCAGACCCTGTGGAACTCCGGAAGTTATTGTTTTGTATTCAGATTTTTTTCTTTTCGTAACAAAGGTTTGTTTACGATTTTCTAAATAGTTTTGAAATCATAATGCCAAATAGCGTCTTTTACCAACTGCTTTTTGTTGTTGTTGTTGCTCTTGTTGTTGTTGTTGCTCTTGTTGTTGTTGTTGTTGTTGTTTTCCCTTTTTCTTCTTCAATTATTCCCTTGTGCCACATTCGATCGAAGGCTTTGGAAATGTGAGAGAAAAGGGGATTGTGTGGTTGTTCCTCGCTCGAATGATGTGACATAGGTCATGATATACTGATGCGAGTTGGTTAACTGTTGAGTTTCCTGGCTTAAATCCTGACTTGGAGGGAGTAATAGTATTATTAACATTTAAATAGCTCAGCACACGACCGTGACCACATCGTTCTAAGTCTTTACTTACACAGCTTAACAGCGAAATAGGACGATAATTATATTATAGATTTTCAGGTCCTTTCTTCTGTAGTGGTGTTACATAAGCAATCTCCCAAATGTTTAGAAATATACCTACGTTCATACAACGGTTAAATAAGATGCTTAAGGGTTATGTAATAATGTCAACAGTAGCTATTAGTAATTTGTTATGAATCATATCAGGCCCTGCTGCCTTTGACTTGTCTAAGTTTGTTATGGCATTGCGTACGTCAGAGTGTGTAGGTATAATATCGGTGATTTCAAAATCTGTGTACTCTACATATGGAGTATTTTTATTTGGATTATCTAATGTCGAATGTTGAACAAAGTAATCATTAAATACATTAGCCTTGTCTTCACTGGAAGAGCACAAAATACCATTAAAAAAGATGGGAGGAATGTCGGCGGAAACCTTTTTTTTTTCTTTTTTTTTTTTTTTTTTTTTTTACCGGTTTCCACCTTTCCTTAGTACCAAACTGTTTTGGATCAGATGCCTTTAAATCAAGTTCATTTAAATATTCCAGTTTTCTGTCTCTAAGTCCGATACGCTCGCCAGTGTTCGTCTTTATTGCTGCGTTTTTGCTTTTTCAAACAACCTATACCTCTGTTTTATAGCCCAGCGAATGTCTGCATTTATCCAGGCAGCATCTTTAGATCGAATTGTAACGGTTTTTACTGGCATGTAGCTGAAATGTTCTGCACAGTCGTCGATGGATCAATTTTGCATAGGATAAGCCCAGTCTATACGAGAAATCATGCTGCAGAGTTTATTGGCATCTATTTTGCCGTAATTGTGTAATGTTCTTTTGAAACTATAATTAGTATCGGTGTTATTGATCACTGTTGCACATGGCACAAAATGGTCACTACATATTTTGGGGCAAAACCTCTATACCTTAATAATCTGGGGCGTTGTCTGGGTTATTATAAGATCGATACATGTAATACTTGTCGGAGTTATCTTAGTGTAAGCTGGTGCAACTGGAACATGTGGAATATATCAACTAAGTGCTTGCTGGGGAAGTTAAAGTCTGAACTGAAGTCCCCGAAGGCAATACATTTTAAACCAGTGTTGTTGCTGTTGTTGTTGTTGTTGTCGTCATAGTTGTTGTTTATTCTTTTGTTGTTGTTTTTAACAATGTGTATGTACGTTT
>JABMCL010002965.1:752500-755000 GCA_018857735.1 Alviniconcha marisindica | reverse complement strand
TGCTGCTGTAAAAGTACGCTTCAGCAGCATGCACGTGTACCGCAACCAGACAGCAGCCATTTTTGCCGTTGTTGTAACATAACCGTGTCCGTTTGTGATTGGCGTGAATGTATGAGTGAGAGTTCTTGGCACCATAAAATCTTACTTGTTACCTTGTACAATAATAGTTGCCCCTAGGCAATGATGTTTTACGGTATTGTATGGTATTGTATTGTGTCGTATGGTATTGTATTGTATTGTGTCGTATAGTTTGTATTGTATTGTGTTGTATGGTATTGTATTGGTATTGTGTTGTATTGTAGTGTATGATATTGCATTGTATCGTGTTGTATTGTATGGTATGGTATTGTAAGGTATTGCATTGTATTGTGTGGTATTGTATGGTAGTGTATTATATGGTAGTGTATGGTATTGGTATTACATGGTAGTGTATGATAGTGTATGATATTACATTGTATGTAGTGTATGGCATTGTTCTGTACTGCATTGTACTGGAGGCGTGGTGTTTGGCTGCAGGTGCTGTACCATGGATGGTATTGTATGATATTACATTGTATGTAGTGTATGGCATTGTTCTGTACTGCATTGTACTGGAGGCGTGGTGTTTGGCTGTAGGTCCTGTACCATGTATGGTATTGTATGATATTACATTGTAGTGTATAGCATTGTTCTGTACTGTATTGTACTGGAGGCGTGGTGTTTGGCTGCAGGTCCTGTACCATGTATGGTATTGTATGATATTACATTGTAGTGTATGGCATTGTTCTGCACTGTATTGTACTAGAGGCGTGGTGTTTGGCTGCAGGTCCTGTACCATGTATGGTATTGTATGATATTACATTGTATGTATGGCATTGTACTCTAGTGTATTGTACTGGAGGCGTGGTGTTTGGCTGCAGGCCCTGTACCATGTATGGTATTGTATGATATTACATTGTATGTATGGCATTGTACTCTAGTGTATTGTACTGGAGGCGTGGTGTTTGGCTGCAGGCCCTGTACCATGTATGGTATTGTATGATATTACATTGTATGTATGGCATTGTACTCTAGTGTATTGTACTGGAGGCGTGGTGTTTGGCTGCAGGCCCTGTACCATGTATGGTATTGTATGTATGGCATTGTACTCTAGTGTATTGTACTGGAGGCGTGGTGTTTGGCTGCAGGCCCTGTACCATGTATGGTATTGTATGTATGGCATTGTACTCTAGTGTATTGTACTGGAGGCGTGGTGTTTGGCTGCAGGCCCTGTACCATGTATGGTATTGTATGTATGGCATTGTACTCTAGTGTATTGTACTGGAGGCGTGGTGTTTGGCTGCAGGCCCTGTACCATGTATGGTATTGTATGTATGGCATTGTACTCTAGTGTATTGTACTGGAGGCGTGGTGTTTGGCTGCAGGCCCTGTACCTGTATGGTATTGTATGATATTACATTGTATGTATGGTATTGTACTGGAGGCGTGGTGTTTGGCTGCAGGCTGTACCATGTATGGTATTGTATGATAACATGGTACATTGTATGCTTTGGCATTCTTTTTGTACTCTAGTTCATTGTACTGGAGGCGTGGTGTTTGGCTGCAGGCCCTGTACCATGTATGGTATTGTATGTATGGCATTGTACTCTAGTGTATTGTACTGGAGGCGTGGTGTTTGGCTGCAGGCCCTGTACCATGTATGGTATTGTATGTATGGCATTGTACTCTAGTGTATTGTACTGGAGGCGTGGTGTTTGGCTGCAGGCCCTGTACCATGTATGGTATTGTATGATATTACATTGTATGTCATGGCATTGTACTCTAGTGTATTGTACTGGAGGCGTGGTGTTTGGCTGCAGGCCCTGTACCATGTATGGTATTGTATGATATTACATTGTATGTATGGCATTGTACTGGAGGCGTGGTGTTTGGCTGCAGGCCCTGTACCATGTATGGTATTGTATGATATTACATTGTATGTATGGCATTGTACTGGAGGCGTGGTGTTTGGCTGCAGGTGCTGTACCATGTATGGTATTGTATGATATTACATTGTATGTATGGCATTGTACTGGAGGCGTGGTGTTTGGCTGCAGGCCCTGTACCATGTATGGTATTGTATGATATTACATTGTATGTATGGCATTGTACTGGAGGCGTGGTGTTTGGCTGCAGGTGCTGTACCATGTATGGTATTGTATGATATTACATTGTATGTATGGCATTGTACTGGAGGCGTGGTGTTTGGCTGCAGGCCCTGTACCATGTATGGTATTGTATGATATTACATTGTATGTATGGCATTGTACTGGAGGCGTGGTGTTTGGCTGCAGGTGCTGTACCATGTATGGTATTGTATGATATTACATTGTATGTATGGCATTGTACTGGAGGCGTGGTGTTTGGCTGCAGGTGCTGTACCATGCCCAGAGCTGGGAGGACGGGGAGGTAGACTGCGTGTCTCGCGGTGGTCACCTGGCAACCATCCCCAACAACAACACTCAGCAGCTGCTCAACCAGC
>JABMCL010002965.1:730000-745000 GCA_018857735.1 Alviniconcha marisindica | reverse complement strand
TACCCCCTTCCACACCCCCAACACGCACGTAGAAAAAGTCGGTATCATGAAGCTGTCCTTTGGGGTTCTCTTGCCGGAAATTGACCGACTACATTTTCTCATTTAGAACTTTGCGACTGATTAATCATCCCGCTTTTTGAAATACGAACCGACTCCGCGTCTGACAACGACCTCTATTGACACGCCGCTTCCTGTTTCGCTAGGTGTGAGGGGAATACAGTGTGGTTCCCGGTAGCTCATAGGATATACTGATCTTCAGTGTGTGTATATTTATCCCAGTTTTACGACAGACGCTCCAGGATGGGCCTTTAATGAGAGCTGTTGAAAAAACGTCACTTCTGATGAAATCCTTCGATTATGTAATATCCGCACGTTTCATAGAATGTGTAACGCGGATTTGGTGTACACAGGGCTTGCGCCGAGACGGCTGCAGTTTCATGTGGCACCAGCCATGCCGGCCACCGCTGTACGTACACCACTTCGGTGGATATTCAAAACACGCGCTATAAAAAGCTGGTCACTCATGTAGAACCACATGCGAGCGCATTGAGTCTGCTCAAGAGAGCGGAGAATAGCGCTACATAAGCAACCATCAATCAATCAATTTGAAAGTTACGTAAAAGTATATGTCTACGGCAGTGGCTGCATATAAATGTAAACAACTCATCTTTCATTTTTTATTTTTTTGTTCTTCTTTTTTTTAAATTCTCAATCCCCTTGTGCTTAAACGAAATGGAACAGTTCTGTGTTGGTTACGATTTCTTTGTCACCAAGGAACTAACGTGTGTGTGTATGTGTGTGTGTGTGTGTGTGTGTGTGTGTGTGTGTGTGTGTGTGTGTGTGTGTGTGTGTGTGTGTGTGTGTGTGTCTGTGTCTGTGTGTCTGTGTGTCTGTCTGTCTGTCTGTCTATGTCTGTGTCTGTCTGTCCGTGTGTTGTTGTTAACAACAGGTGCGAATACGACTACGTGGAAATTTCAACCAATCCGCTTTTGGGAGAAAGGACAGGTGCCAAGAACAGGAGATGTGGTGATTGGTCAAAAAAAGTGAAGTTGCTACATCAGGTTGTGACCTCATTTTACGCTTTCCTGCATTTTCACGCTGACCATTCAAAGCGGTTTCGCGGCTTTGACGTCACAGTCCGTATGCTCGAAGGTGACTGCCCGAATTCTCACTATCGTTTGCATGTCTAAAATATGATTGTGTGTATTACGTTTCTATGCAGTTTATCAAAAATGCAGAATTCTCTCTCTGTCTCTGCCTCTCTGCCTCTCTGTCTCTGTCTCTGTCTCTCTGTCTCTGTCTGTCTCTCTCTCTCTGTCTCTCTCTGTCTCTCTCTCTCTCTACAGTAATGCACACACACACACACACACACACACACACACACACACACACACACACACACACACACACACACACACACACACACACACACACACACACACACACACAGCTGCTGTCCGGGTCGCTTTCGCATGGAATTAATAAAGAACATCTCTCTCTCTCTCTCTCTCTCTCTCTCTCTCTCTCTCTCTCTCTCTCTCTCTCTCTCTCTCTCTCTCTCTCTCTCTCTCTCTCTCTCTCTCTCTCTCTCTCTCCCTCCCTCTCTCTTTCGTCTCAGAACGCTAGCAGTCATCTTTGACTAATATTTCCTTTTTTACCTGGAATAAGAAGAAAGGGTAGCAGGAGAGAAATGACTGATGCCCAAAGCGGGATTTAAACCCTCAGTTTCTGGATTCCGAGTTCTGGAAACTCAGAATCGAGAAACTGAAGGTTCAAGATGCTGGATGCCTTCGCCACTCCGCCACACCACTATTGCTGCGATCTGTACGTCTATTTCCAGGGTCACCAGAGTGTCTGAATGGCTCTTGGATACCAAGCCGGCACGGATGTGTCCAGGTCATTCCCAAAGAGGCCGATTCTCAAACGGATAATTGCTCATCCCTGTCAGCCTCGTTGTGGGCACCGGAAACCGAAACAGACCTGCTTGTTTTTTTGACACATCAGCTGGCAAGTAAGGAAAAGAGGAGAATTTATTGTAGATTCGTTTCTCCTGATTTAAGTTTGACTGTTTAAGTAAATAACGGCTACTGAATATCAGTTCAGTAATTTTTCCTTGAAGATGTTAGCCTGCAGAGGAAAAACAGAAAGGACTACAATTTAAGTTTAGGATTTTGTTGTATGTATGCTTTACTCTGATACTCAATTTGATGATAAGACACAGGCTCGGTTTATATTATGGCTTCTTGTTTGTTTCTTTCTTTCTTTCTTTCTTTCTTCCTAGGATGACTGGCGAGTTAACGCATGCGGACTGCAGTCATTCATAATGAGCATATACTGCACAAAAGTGTTTTGCAATTGGTCGTTTTTATTTCGATTCGGTCTTTTATTATATACTGTCGACATTTGTTGTGTGCTCGTTAAAAATACTAAACAATTATTTTCATTTCAGCTGCTCGCCACAATGAAACCCAGCGACTCGAAATTGTCACAATACTTGACACAAACAGTGAGTTCCTCTGTCTGTCTGTCTGTCTGTCTGTCTGTCTGTCTGTCTGTCTGTCTGTCTCTCTCTCTCTCTCTCTCTCTCTCTCTCTCTCTCTCTCTCTCTCTCTCTCTCTCTCTCTCTCTCTCTCTCTCTCTCAGATTTGTAAAAAAGCCGACACGTGCTTAAATCTTTATCCCTTATCTTATCTTATCTTATCTTATCTTATCTTCTCTCTCTCTCTCTCTCTCTCTCTCTCTCTCTCTCTCTCTCTCTCTCTCTCTCTTCTCTCTCTCTCTCTCTCTCTCTCTCTCTCTCTCAACACACACACACAACACCACACAACACACACACACACACACACACACACCACACCCACACACAAAACACACACACACACACACACACACACACACACACACACACACACACACACACACAACATGTATACATAGATTCACATCACATAGAAGAATATATATATGGAGAAGTCTACGTACATGTATGTAGAATACTCCCTCTTTACGAGAAGTTGGTGAATGTAAGAAGGAAATAACGTGTTTATCCTCTACTTCATGCAAGGCCACATACGTCATGTGCACGCGTGTATAGCAGTAACCTAGCTGCCACCTGCACTTTGGGCAGAATGACCGGGATCTTTTACGTGCTACCGCGGTAACACGGGGGTGGAACGGATACCGAAATAAGAGTCAGCACAGGAAGTTGACCCTGGAGAAGAACATTCTCCCGCCGCTCCTGCAGGGACTCGAACCCTAGACCTTTCAATCACGAGTCCGGCGCTGTAACCACTGAGCTATCCCCGCTCTGTCCGCTCCTTTCTTATATTTTTCCTGAGTCTGGCATTGATAAATCAGACAGAATGGTCGAGATACCAGCGTGTCCTTGCCTTGTATGCCTTTTTAACAAGGGCAATACTGAGAATGCATACTGTTCAGTAACTGTGGTTGGTTTTTGTTTATATTTTACATTCGTTTGAAGTTGGTGTATTGACTGAGGATTGTCAGAATTGCTAGAAGGGTTTTGAAATGCTCATTTTGCTTGGGACAGAGTTTGATCGTCCTGAGGTGACCTCGGCGGGCGCGCGTCTGTGTCTGCATGTGTAAAATGGAGAAACTGAAGATCTCTTGAACAGAACAAGAGCCGTGCTTATACTGCTCCGTTTGAAGAGATTGGTACTTCATGATAATACTGTGATCAATAGGGTCTGTGTGTTCTTGTGTCTGCACTTCACTGAGCTGTCAGCTTTAACATCCCAGGGAGCACGAGACACTTAGATAAGACCTTTACGGTCCTGCAATAGACGGGTCAATAAGCACGTCTTTTCCAGCTGCAGTGACAGTCGTATTTTGAGAAGCAGATTCCATGACAGAACGAACCTTTCAAGTACTGATTTTCAGGCTCAGTTTGTTGGCAACTCAGTCGGTTTTTGTTGTTGCTGTTTGGTGGTTGTAGGTTGTTGTTGTTGTTGTTGTTGCGGTAGTGTGTGTGTGTGTGTGTGTGTGTGTGTGTGTGTGTGTGGTGTGTGTGTGTGTGTGTGTGTGTGTGTGTGTGTGTGTGTGTGTGTGTGTGTGTGTGCTTATTCCTGTGACCGTTCTGTTAGGACATGTTCTTCTCTGTGATCATTTTCTTAGGACATGTTCATTTCTGTGACATTTCCTTGGGACATGTTCATTTCTGTGACCCTTTCCTCGGGACATGTTCATTTCTGTGACCCTTTCCTCAGGACATGTTCATTTCTGCTTCCCTTTCCTCAGGACATGTTCATTTCTGTGACCCTTTCCTTAGGACATGTTCATTTTTGTGTCCCTTTCCTTAGGACATCATCGTTTCTGTGACTATTTTATTAGGACATGTTCATTTTTGTGACCATTTCCTTAGGAATGTTCATATCTGTGAGCCTTTCCCCAGGACATGTTTATGTTTATTTCTGTGACCGGCTCCTCAGAACATGACGATCATTTTATGGTGATGGACATTTATGTGACCCTGTCCCCTGAACTTAACTGTGTTTGAGTTCTGCAGCATTTTCTTCCTGAGCTGGTTATGTTGACGTCTGTGATTTTTCCTCAATGTGGCCCACTCCTCTTGATCTGATTATCGTCGGTTCTGTGACCATTAATTTTCTCCATAATCGAAGGTGGCCTTTAAGACAACAACACGAGCATTACGTTGCTAATCAACTCTATTACGTACACGGCCTCGTTTCAAACAGTTAGATCAACTGGGTGCATTGGCCACACCTATCTTTCCTCGGATGAGGAGATGGTCTCTGAGGACTACGAAGCTGAATGCACAGAACATTATATCGCATCGCTGGTAATACGAGGTTTCTCTCTCTCTCTCTCTCTCTCTCTCTCTCTCTCTCTCTCTCTCTCTCTCTCTCTCTCTCTCTCTCTCTCTCTCTCTCTCTCTCTCTCTCTCTCTCTCTCTCTCTCTCTCTCTCTCTCTCTCTCTCTCTCTCTCTCTCTCTCTCCTCCCACACACACACACACAATCACACAACACACAACACACACACACACCCACACACACACACACACACACACACACACACACACACACACACACACACACACACACACACACACAACACACACATATACCACCCCCACCCATCCACTACCCTCTCTCTCTCTCTCTCTCAGTCTCAGTCTCTGTCTCTCTCTGTCTCTGTCTCTGTTTCTGTCTATCTGTCTGTCTGTCTCTCTGTCTGTCTGTCCGTCTATCTGTCTCTGTCTCTGTGTCTCTATCTCTGTCTCTCTCTATCTCTCTGTCTCTCTGTCTCTGTCTGTCTCTCTGTCTCTGTCTGTCTGTCTGTCTGTCTGTCTGTCTGTCTGTCTGTCTGTAAAAAAGGCGACTTGTACTTAAATCTTTATCTTTGTGTAATAAAGTATTCTCTCTGTCTGTCTGTCTGTCTGTCTGTCTGTCTGTCTGTCTGTCTGTCTGTCTGTGTGTAAAAACGACTTGTACTTAAATCTTTATCTTTGTGTAATAAAGTATTCTCTCTCTCTCTCTCTTTCTCTCTTCTTTTTTTTCCTCTTTTTTTCTTGTTGTAGCCTTGTCTCTTTGTTTGGCATTAGCAGTTGCTGAATCTTCGCGGGTTTTTTTATGCAATGTCATGACTGCCGAAGGTGGTATAGAAAAGTAATAATCACAGCCTTTTTTCTTCTTCACCCTTTTTGCTTTCCTCACTAGCGCTAACACTTCCATGGGTGTGGTTACCATGGTTGCTATTTTGCTTTTCTGTGCATTTTCTTCTTCTTCTTCTTAATGTCAGGAGATAACGGAGGTGGAGTTGGTCGAAGAAATTCCAAAAACAGCGTATTCACGTTGTAGAAAATTGCATTAGTTTTTGTTGTGTGTTTTTAATCTTACTATTTCGTTTTTTGGCCCCTGACAACAGATATGTGTCGTCAATTTCAAGTTGGTGGTTTGAGAGATATGAAATATGCCTGAGGCCACTGTCATCAACACAAATGATACGCTTCTCTTACTATGTTCTCTCTCGGCCCCCGCTCGTCCCCCTCCCAATAATAAAAAATAATAGATCGCTCTTAATATGATGCAGCGATCATCTTTCTGCAGAATGAAAACTTGGTGCGCTAGCACATATTATTCACACAATTGTATACATAGTGACATACAGATAATATGTGCTGGCAGAAACTATGCTGGTTTGTTGACGTGTTTGCGCCTGTGTCAGTGAGAGTGCAGGGTGGTTCATTTTTAACAGTTAATAATGAAAGTATTATATGGCGGAAATTCTTGTCCGGAAAGACCATTCTAAGCCTGCGCAAGCGCGCGCGAGCACACACACACACACACAAACACAACAAGCAATAAACAAACAAACACACACAGACACACAAACACACCAACACACACACACACACACACACACACACACACACACACACACACACACACACACACACACACAGAGCACGCAACGCACACACGCCACCACGCACACACACAACAACACACACACACACACACACACACACACACACACACACAACACACACACACACACACACACACCACACACACACACACACACACACACACACACACACACACACACAGAGGCACGCATGAACGCACAGCACGCACACACCACACCCAAACACACACACACACACAAACACACTCACACACAACACACACACACACACACACACACACACACACACACACACCACACACACACACACACCACACACTACACACACACACACCACACACACCCACACACACACACCACACACACACACACACACACCACACCCACCACCAACACACACACACACACACACACACACACACACACAAGAGATATACATTATTCTTATCATTACTAGTATTGCTATTATTATCATCACATTATTATCATTACAAAAGGTATACAAACGTGTGTATAGTAAATCTACATCCAATGTGGAGTGGACAGGTAGATGATTGGACCGGGAAGCGGGCTTAGTTCAGCGGTTAGACCGCCGAACTCGCGGTCGAAATGTCTCAGGTTCGATTACCAACAGGAGCGTTCAGAGAACTTTCTTCTCCAGGGTCAACTTTCTGTGCTGACTTATTTCGGTATCCGTTCCACCCCCGTGTTACCGCAGTAGGACGTGAAAGATCCTGGTCATTCTGCCCAAAGTGCAGGTGGCAGGTTACAGCTAAACACACGCACCCTACTATGTAATGTGATACTGTAAACTAGTGCATGGTTGTATAGTGTACACATAACGTGCGCCGATATGGCAGCAGTTTCACGTGGCACCATCCATGCAAGAACTTAACACCGCTGTAACCACTTTTTGCAGTTGTTTCGACGGCAGTCGCGTCGTTGCATTATCCTTATCGTTGCTTTCGTCGTGTTGTCTTTATCCAGAGAAAACATGTCAGATCGTGTCTGCATCGGACAGTGATGTCATTGACAACGTGCCCGTCGTGACCCACGTGACCAAGTCACGTGCACCCTGTAACACTTCCGGGCTGTCGTTTGTATGCTTCAAGCCGACGCAAAGTGAGTAAACCCTTCCGTTTCTCCGCTCATCATTGGAGTCCGACCTTTTGAATACATATCTGTACTTATGTTCATGTATTATACTGTGTGCTATTTTACTGGTCTCTTTTATGCAATCGTAAGGCAAATTTCTATGTTATTCATAGACAGTAAAGATTCTGTATTCTGTATTTTCTGTACATGGCTAAGTGGGTACTGTCGATGCTGTGTATCATACTTTATTCAGTTGTCAGCTTATGAAGTCCTGTTTGCCTCCAGAACGGTCGCCTGATGGACCTGTTCATTTATCTTTACGAAATCTTTTGTTAGAAAATTATTTGTCAATTCTTTCTTTGACCTATCACCTGATTTCTCTCTCTCTCTCTCTCTTCTTCTCTCTCTCTCTCTCTCTCTCTCTCTCTCTCTCTCTCTCTCTCTCTCCTCTCTCTCTCTCTCTCTCTCTCTCTCTCTTTAATATAGTTTTGTGATTGCTTTGGTATAACTTGATGATAATATTATAAGCTGTTATCTTCATAATTGTAATATCAGTTTGGTATCACTTATTCGAAAAGACTCAATAAAAAAAGAAGTAGAAGAAGATTATTCAGTATCTATCAGTTCAAGATCACTTCATGAACACTGGATTGTCACTTAACATTCGAATCTGGAGTTAAAGACGGGTGGACCTGTGTGCCTCCAGACGCATCGACGCAGTATCACCACGTCGTGGACGCCGCCAACCGGACGGAAGGACAGCTGCGTCCTCCGCTCTCCGACGACGGCAGAAACTACACCAACGACGCTTCCGCCACCTGGACCCTGCGGGCGGCCGTGGATCAGCGGGTGTTGCTAATGCTGCGGGACGTGGAGTTGGAGGAGCAGGCGGAGTGTCTGTACGACGGGATCCTGATGGCGAACTGCACGCCATCCCGACCCATCTGCGGCCGTCTGGAGGACGGTGTTGCTGCCTTGTCGTTGGGCCACTCTGCTGAGGTAGGGAACTTCTCGCGTGTGAACGAACGAACGAACGAACGAACGATTTGTTCATTTTATTTACCAGGGTGATAGAATGCGTAATGGTTAATACAATACTCTTTTCTTCTTCTTTTCTTTTACATCCAGCTCTCGGGCAAACAATCCGAAACAAAAGATCAGCTCAAAGTATCAAAACATCATGTTAACTATTGAGAGAGAGAGAGAGAGAGAGAGAGAGAGACAGAGAGAGAGAGAGAGAGAGAGAGAGAGAGAGAGAGAGAGAGAGAGAGAGAGAGGTTGATTGATGACTGATTGAACTTTATTTCTCAACGGTGAAGATATTAGCACAAAGGCCGACTCACATATCTGCCGTTGCTACAGCACTACTAATAACCAAGACATTCACAGTTAAAGAGAGAGAGAGGGGGGGGGGGGGGAATCGGAGAGAGAGGAGAGAGAGAGAGAGATATTAAAATGCAGAGCATACATGCATAGATAACACATCAGTCATAAATATTGAGAACATAAACTATGTGTACACAATTCAGTCATGTTGAAAATGATAGAAATAGTGCGCATATCCTTAATCAATTTTTGTTGTGCTTTTTTTCCATTAAATACTGTTTAAATGCTTTGTGATCTGTCGTGATGAGGTAGTGGACGTCTTGCGTGTGATGAAGAGGTAGGGGACGTCTTGCGTGTGATGAAGAGGTAGGGGACGTCTTGCGTGTGATGAAGAGGTAGGGGACGTCTTGTGTGTGATGAAGAGGTAGGGGACGTCTTGCGTGTGATGAAGAGGTAGGGGACGTCTTGCGTGTGATGAAGAGGCAGGGGACGTCTTGTGTGTGATGAAGAGGTAGGGGACGTCTTGCGTGTGATGAAGAGGTAGGGGACGTCTTGTGTGTGATGAAGAGGTAGGGGATGTCTTGTGTGTGTAGGGGATGAGGTAAGGGAAAAGACAGGAGGTAAAGGAAGTCTTATGTGTGGTGAACAGGTAGGGGACATCGTTTGCGTGATGGGGAGGTAGGGCACGTTGTGTGTATGGTGAGGAGGTTGGGGACGTCTTGTGTGTGGTAAGGAGGAAGGGAACGTCTGAGTTTAGGGGACGTCTTGTATGTGGTGAGGAGTGATGGGGATGTAGGGGACGTCTGATGGGTTGAGCAGCCGAATGTATACCTGCCTTCCCAGTTCAACCTTTTTCCTATGTTCTCTTCAAGCAACAACAACAACAACAACAAAAGCGACGTGTGTTCTGTACAATGACTTTCAGACTTTGTCTCCTCGTGGTTTCATGGATATTGTCTCGTCCTAATACGATTGTTAGTTATTCTTTTAATTTTAACATCCTGCCAAGCCGATAGGGTCACCTCAGGACGAAACACACATTGAATTTTTTTTCTTCTTATTATTATTTCTATTTTTTACAGCAGGGCAAAACACAAGCCACAAAATCACAAGTCTGGGCACAACACAGTCCACAGCAAACGTAACCAGACCTAAACAGTCAGTAAAACGTATACCTCCATGTTTACACTCTATGCACTGTGTGGATTCAGTGGAGGCGAGAAAAATCTTTACAATTACAAGCACATGTATAATTCACTGCTACAATACTCAGTCTCACATGTTTTGGCGCTTATATTTATATTCCGCCGGCACTCAACATGTGAACCTGCATCGAACGGTTGTGACGATGAGAAGGGTGATTTATTCCGCGAACCAGCACAGGGAACTGAGCCAAACTAACGTAGTTAAAAAGTAAGGAGAGTTGTTGTTGTTTTTGTTGCTTTTTGGTGTGCTTTTGTTTGTTTGTTTGTTTTTTGTTTGTGTTTTTTCTTTGTTTTTGTTGCTTTTGTTTTGTTTGTTTGTTTTCGGGGGAGGAGATGAATGGGCCGGAAAGGTCGAAACTAGGACAAATCCTATTTCGGGCTCTGTGACTGAGCGATGACGATCAAGTATCTTGTCCTGCGTGATGCCTTGACAGGTGTCTTTCCACTCTGACTACTCCGTGACGGGCCGGGCCTTCACCCTGATCTGGCAGTCCCTCAACATGACCCTGTGCAGAACGCGCACCTTCACGGAGACCTCCGCCACCTTCTCCAGCTTCAACTTCCCCAGGCCTTTCCCGGACGACTTCCGGTGCTTCGTTTTCATCGTCGTGGAGGAGGGATCGCGAGTGCTGTTGGAGTTCTCGCACATCCTCTTCAACGACCGGTCCGAACGCTCGATAGGGCTGGATCTTGGTGGTGGAGGCGAGAGGTTGGAGGGGTCGGGGGAGCTGATGATAGGGGTGGAGGACGATGAGGAGGGGGCCACCCTGAAGAGGGTGTTCGTGTCGCTGGGGAACTCGCTGAGGATCCGGATGGAGCGGAGCGGGGTGCTGGCGGGGGAAGGGTTCCGGGCCACGTACAAAATGGGTGAGTAGGGTTCTCAATGGAGGTTGTGTGTGTGTGTGTGTGTGTGTGTGTGTGTGTGTGTGTGTGTGTGTGTGTGTGTGTGTGTGTGTGTGTGTGTGTGTGTGTGTGTGCATGCGTGTGTGTGTGTGCGTGCCTGCGTGCGTGCGTGCGCGCGAGTGTGTGTGTATGTGTGTGTGTGTTTCTCCTTCATCTTCTTCTTTTCTTTTCTTTTCATTGCCACGCTATGGAAAGGGGACATGGGGAGGGAATGGCTCAGTGAGTAGAGCGATCTACTGAAAAGCCAGGCACAATTCTGACGGGTTCGAGTCCCCAGTCCGGCAAGGGATATTTCTCCCAGAGTCAACTTTCAGGGCAGACTCTCTTACGGTCTCAGTACAGCCACCGTGTGCAGTGGCACGCATCAACATCTGTGCGCAGGTTTAAAAACTCAAATACCGGAAGCCATATACCATTGTTTAGACACACAGAACTACTTCACTCGCTGGTACAAATGGGTAGCGCTGCTCGTGCGGCTGCTGTGCCTTACCCGGGCAAGGCGACCCGAATTTCCCGCAAATGATGAAGTACAATGAAGCACTATAAAAAGAAGGGGAAAAAAGGTCTGTTGCAGTTTAGTGAGCCGGTCTGGCCTAGCGGTAAGGCGTTAGGCTGGTAAGCAGAAGGGCCTCGGTTCGATTCCATTCTGGCTCTCCTTTCTCTTCAAAAAGGTTGTGGTTTGTGGACACTGTCTTGCCCCTCACAATTAATGAAACATTAAAATGGCTCTCACCGCTGCCCATCTTTACGCAGGAGTCATTCTGGTTCCGACAGCTAGTGTAGCGATAGGTATAATCTCCCTCTTCCCCCATCTCTATTCGCTCGTCCCTAATAAGACATATGGATTTTGTAGACGTAAAGCACCATGAAAGAAGAAAGTCTGTTGCAGTCTACGGACAGAACCTGGGACTGAGCCAGGGGGTGGGTTTGGGTTGTTCAGAGTCGAACCGTCGGCTCAGAACTGACGGAATCGACGATAATTCGAAGGAGAGAGAGAGAGAGCAAGCAGTAAAGTTAAAATACCTTCATGACCTTTGTGGTTTTATCACGCTGCTACACAGGATGGACAAACTACCATCAGATTGCTACTTAAAGGACATTAAGAGACATGGATTGATTTCCGCATGTATGCTTGTTTGTTTGTTATAGAGCATGTGCGTGACTGTCGGTGTGTAGGTGTGTTTGAGTGGTTGTGTGTGTGTGTGTGTGTGTGTGTGTGTGTGTGTGTGTGTGTGTGTTGTGTGTGTGTGTGTGTGTGTGTGTGTGTGTGTGTGTGTGTGTGTGTGTGTGTTGTGTGTGGTGTGTGTGTGTGTGTGTGTGTGTGTGTGTGTGTGTGTGTGTGTGTGTGTGTGTGTGTGTGTGTGGTGTGTGTGGGGTGTGGCAGTGAGAGAGAGAGAGAGAGAGCAACACACAACACACACACCACACACACACACACACACACACACACACACACACACACACACACACACACACACACACACACCAAACACACACGCACACACACACACACACACACACACAACTGCCTTGTCATGGCAAAATATGATATGAAACCAAATCTTCATCTTCAGCCTTTGGGATTACTACAGCCTCCACAAGCACGAGACCAGGTTCAGTGTCCTAACTGGCCGAAGGTTCAATAGGATCAGGGCGTGGCTGCTATGATTAGGACTTTGAGTGCACTGCGGCCTTAATGCTTCAGTCAGCTCCCTACAGGCAAAAAGCAATGACACTTTTCCAAGAGTGTGTATGACGTCTGTGCTGCAATAGAAAGCTATGAATGAATGAAAATTTATATATAGCGCATAAAAAAACTTCCACACAAAACCTTGCGTGTCACATCTTAATAGAAAGCTATCTTAATAAGATCCAAACATATAAAAGGTTCCAAGAACGCTTATTTATTGGGACACGAAAAGACAATATGCAAATTTTCGGGGTAATCCCCTTTGTCAAGCTACAAAACGACACTTAAACAACAATTAACCGGTGAAAAACGATGGAAAATGAGATGAACAGCGAAATAACTTATCTTTTTTGTTGAGCTGTGTTGTTTTCCTTTCCAGTGCTTGGAAGTATGTGGGCATGACGATGACGTGTAATACGTGTGTGTTAAGATAGTAGATATATATCTTAATAGTTTTTGGCACACTAAGCCTGTGCTGGGGGGAAAAAAGGCTTTTTGTGAGGAGGACTTTATTTTAATAGTTCTTTTTTGGCACACTTAGCAAAAACTCTGTCTAGGGGTTACTCTTTTTCAAAAAATATCAGTTTATACTTAAAGAAGAACAGTCTGCGGAGTTCTGAATAGTCTTCCGGTTGAGTGGTAAACCCACTCGATTTTGGCTGGAGGAAGAAGCAAAAGGTTTTTACGGAGGAGTCCTTAAAGCGCTCGTTCTTTCCATTAACAACAATACAACTCCATTTAAAGTATTTTTGTAAACATTTTATAGATGAGTTGTTAAAGCTCTCGTTGTTTCCATTAAAAATAATACAACTTCATTCAATGTCTCTTTCTTTTTTTAAGAATTCTTTTTCTCGCCTTATGCAGTAGAAATAAACACCCATTGCTAGAACTGTAAAAAGAAACGTTTGGTATAAGACCGTAGAAAGGACTTTACTCTTCATGTCCTATCATCGTTTCTCGAATCGAATAACAGACCTCTTAACTGCTGATCTGAGTAACATACATACAACTGTTGATCTGCTATTCTCTGTTATTAAACATAACGTTTATGCCTTGTCATCTCGGCGATTGATAGCACAAAATGTGCATGTTTTTGTGTGTTTTGATGGGGGAGGGGAGGTTGTGGGGGAGGGGCGGGGGGGGGGGGCTGTCTTTCTTGTGTGTGCGCGCGCGTGCGTAGCGTGCGTGCGTGCGTGCGTGCGTGTGTGCGTGCGTGCGTGCGTGCGTGCGTGCATGCGTGTGTGCGTGTGTGTACGTGCGTGCGTGCGTGCGTGCGTGCGTGCGTGAGTGCGTGCGTGCGTGCGTGAGTGCTTCTGTAACATAGGACACTCAACCTTGATACGTTTTAGTTATTTTCATTTTGTCGTTTTTCTTTTTTCCTTGTGTATTGATATTGGAACGTGTTGTTTTGATGTTGGCCTCTTCTACTTCTTCTTCTTCTTCTTCCTTTTTTTGTGGTCTTTTTCGTTGTTGTTTTTTGGTATGTTTTTGGTTGTTGTTTCTCATTCAGAATTTGTATATTAATCGATGGCGTATGCGCGCGTGTGTGTATGTGTGTGTGTGTGTGTGTGTGTGTGTGTGTGTGTGTGTGTGTGTGTGTGTGTGTGTGTGTGTGTGTGTGTGTGTGTGTGTGTGTGTGTGTGTGTGTGGTGTGTGTGTGTGTGTGTGTGTGTACTTGCATGTGAAATGATTCAACCCAGTTCTCGATTGCCTTTACTAAATTTGCACCGGGTGTAGGGACATAGAATAAGAATGTGCTGGATTTGTTGCTGTCCGCATCAATCTAAGAAGTTTTAGATTGATTCAGAAAGGAAAAAAACTGGTATGTCCCAATTTACTTACTGTGTTCAACGAGTTGGCCAGTGGCACATGTTTAGCGGTGCCCACGTGAAAAATGTGATACCTTTCCAGTTGAAATTAAGCGAAATTTAAATATTCTGATATAACCTGTTATTAATAGACGGGTTTTGACTTAATTGCGTTTTCTCATGAGTGTCTTGTGTTCAGAACTGAAATCTGAAACAAGAATGACTGCTAGCGTTCTGAAACAAGATCCAAACACATAAAAGGTTCAAAAGAACGCTATTTATTATGACAAAATACATAATGCGAATTTTCGGGGTAATCCCCTTTATCAAGCTACGATACAGAACGACATTTAAATAACTGTTAAACGGTGAGGGGGAAAAAAAAAAGGAAAATGAGATGGAGAGCTAGGACACTTGTTTGTTTTTGGTTGACCTATGTTGTTTCGTGTCCAGTGCTTGGAAGGATGCTGACACCCATTATTCCAAGCACTGGACACCGTTTAGTAAAGTGATCCATTCAGTGTTCAGAGGGGAAAAGACGGGTCTTGAGGGCAGACTTAAAT
>JABMCL010002965.1:705000-722500 GCA_018857735.1 Alviniconcha marisindica | reverse complement strand
TACTGATGTGTTTGTTTATAAGGAATGTATAAGTGAATGCTTATGTCTCTGTCTAGCCCCAGGAGCACAAAGCTCAATAAATATGTGAAAATTCTGCGACTAAGATGTTTAAAAATGTCCTTTCATTTTAGGTTGTGTGGTTACTAGCAATGAGACAATAAAAAAAATATTACATAGTATTTTCTCGACGGTGGTTGTGGTGGTGGTGGTCGTTGTCATTTTTGTTGTTGTTTAGTCTCTTGATAAAGTAATAAGTAAGTGAACATGGTGCATAACGTCCACAGAAACCATCAGGCTAACTAGGGACGGGAGAGAATGGAGGAAGGGAGTATGGAGGCAGAGGAAGAGGGAGATTATATACCTATCGCTACACTGTGACCACCAGAATGACTCCTGCATTAAGATGGGCAGAGACGAGGGCCATTTTAATGTTTCATTAATTGTGAGGGACAAAGTCACAAGACAATGTCCACAGACCACAACTTTTGAAGAAAAAGGCGAGCCGAAGCGGATTCGAACCGAGGTCCCTCTGCTTACCAGCTAGGCCAAACCGGTTCAAAAGTCTTCTGGTGCATATCCCGCGACATTTTATACCACTCCCGTATCAAGTTTGCCCTTAAATGCCTGCGGCCTTTATTACCGCGGCTGTTATCCGGGTTACTGACTAAGTGTGATGGCATACAATGAAATGGGAGAATTGTCGGTCGGTGGGCAGGCAGGCGGTTTTCATTCAGGCCCTGGCATCACAGTTATAGATAGACATGTGACACCATTTCAAGAATGAAGCAGCAAAGGGTGGCGGGGGATCATTCAGTCGCGCGAGTGTTTAGTGCTATCGACCCTATCATTTGTTTGTGTTTGTGAGAAGGTAATTAGTTGTGACTGATTGCTGGGGATTAACATCCACAGAACCTAATACGGTTTATTAGGGACAGAGAAGAGTGTGTGGGGGGGAGGGGGGAGGGGGAGGGGGGCGGGTGGAGTACCTATGTAATGATGTTCGTCCCAAGCGCTCCGATCCACAAAAACAGGAAAGAGGATCATTTCCACAACAATAGATATTAAGGTGGTAGGGATCCAGCCAGTGCAAAGCAATATGTACCTAGCAACTCGCTCTTTCAACAGTAGTGGGGCATATAGTCACAGAGACATTGTCCACAGAACCAACTGCTGAGTTTGTTTTTTGATCAAGGTGTTCGCTTTTTATGCGTGTGCTTGTCTTACCTGGATGGATAGCATTAAGTTTATTTTACATATGTACCTGCGCGTGTTTTACTGATGATGGTGGAGGAGAATTCGCTGTCATTGCTTCTGATGTCATTTGACGGCTTCTCAGTAACTCTGGCGATGTCGGTGTAGGAATGAGTAGTGAGAATTTCAGCAGTGTTGCCGTTGTTGTTGTTGTTGCTGGTGGTGATGGTAGAGTTGATAGGATGGGTCTGTTTGTCTGTTATCCTCAGTGCCAATCTTGTCTATCCGCCTGTTTGTTTTGCTGTCTTCGTGTATAAAAAATAAAAATAAAATAATGTTACCGGGATAGTTCGGACCTGTGATCTGGAACTCTCTTCCTCTCTCAATCAGGCATTCGTCTTTACTCTCTTCTTTTAAGTCAGAACTGAAAACCCACCTCTTCTCTTCTGCATACTGATCTGTTGTATTTTATTGTTGTTGTTGTTTTCTTATTCTACCAACCCATCACAAGTAATGCATTGATTTGTAATGTGTGTGTGTGTGTGTGTGTGTGTGTGTGTGTGTGTGTGTGTGTGTGTGTGTGTGTGTGTGTGTGTGTGTGTGTGTGTTGTGTGTGTGTGTTGTGTGTGTGTGTGTGTGCGTGAGTGTGTGCGTGCGTGTGTGTGTGTGCGCGCACGCGTGCGTGCGTGTGTGCGTGTGTGTGTCGTGTGTGTGTGTGTGTGTGTGTGTGTGTGGTGAGTGTGTCGTGCGTGTGTGTCGGCCGCGTGTGCAGTGTGTGTGTGCGTGTGTGTGTGTGTGTGTGTGTGTGTGTGTGTGTGTGTGTGTGTGTGTGTGTGTGTGTGTGTGTGTGTGTGTGTGTGTGTGGTGTGTGTGTGTGTGTGTGTGTGCTGAGTGTGTGGTGAGTGTGTGGTGTGTGTGGTAGTGTGTTGTGTGTGTGTGGTGTGTGGTGTGTGTAGTGTGTCTCTTGTAGGCCCGTGCGTAGGGGTACGTGTGTGCCGGTGGTGTATGTTGTGTGTGTGTGTGTTGGTGTGGGGCGTATATCTATGTATGTAGTTGTTGATTGTTGTGGCGTGTGACGTTTGTTGTGCGTTCCATATGTTGAACGGTTGGACGGGGCCCCATAAATAATATTGTTGTTGTTGTTGTTGTTGGAGACGGGGCGCCATAAATAATCTATTATTGTTGTTATTGTTGCTGGCGACGGGGCGCCATAAATGATCTATTATTATTGTTGTTGTTGTTGTTGTTCTAGATGGGGCGCCATAAATGATCCTTATTTATTGTTGTCACTGTGACGCCACAGGACCCTTCTGTAACGTGACGGTGGACCACGTGCTGAACATGACGATAGGACAACGGCTTCTCGGTGAACCCATCTGGATCGGCCTCATCGTCATCCTCAGCGTCCTCCTCCTCTTCGGCATCCTGTGTGTCGTGCGGCGGAAGTGCGCCAAGCGCTACGCCTGCTGCCAGATCCAGTTCAAGCAAAAGGACACCGGAAGTAAGTGTTGTGTTGACGTTGGTGTCTCGGGTCTGGCAGACATGTACCTTGTCTAGCGTGTTGTTGTTAATTCAGATGAATGTTTTCGCACATGCTTGTGCGTGTGTGTGTGTGTGTGTGTGTGTGTGTGTGTGTGTGTGTGTGTGTGTGTGTGTGTGTGTGTGTGTGTGTGTGTGTGTGTGTGTGTGTGTGTGTGTGTGTGTGTGTGTGTTTGTTTTGTGTGTGTGTGTGTGTGTGTGTGTGTTGTGTGTGTGTGTGTGTGTGTGTGTGTGTGTGTGTGTGTGTGTGTGCTGTGTGCGTGTGCACGTGCACTTGTGTGTGCCGTGTTGCGTGCTGCAGGCTTGTGTGCGGTGTTGCTCTGTTTGTATGTGTGTATATGTAGGCTACGTGTGTGGACGAGGGGGGGGGGGGGGTAGGCTGTTAATTGTGCGGGGAGGGTGGAAGGGGGGCAGAGAGAAGCGTGCGTGTGTTTGCGTTTACTACGGTGCGAGCATGCTTGTACTTGTGCGTGGGTGTGGGTGCGTGCATTTCCATGATACACGAGGTACCGCAAAACAACCTCTGCGCGTGGTGTCGGAATGATTGAAGACAGAAAACAAACTCACCTGCCTAAATACTGTGACATGAAATAACTCAGCAGTCTAACTTGCTGTGGCACCAGTGAACCCAGAGGAAGGGAAAAGGGGCGCCGGGTCCTACCCGCTGACCACCCTCCATCCCATGGGCCGAAAACTGCTGCGTCCCTCCTCGTACACCAGCGGCGCCTCCACCTCCTCCGTCAACATCCGAGCCGCGCCCGTTATCTCTATCACCAAGGTAACGCGATGATGTTAAGTTGGCGATGTTGCTTTGCGGATGGTGTTAGTGTTGCAGTAGTATTATGTTATGTAAGGGGCTTAGAAGTTAGTGTATTGGATTTTCGCGATACAAGTACCATTTGATTGAGTGAGTGATTTTGTACTTTGATGGGATTTTGTTTTCTTTCTGCTACTGTTGCTGTTGATCCTGTTAAATTGTTTGTTTGTTTGTTTGTTTAACTGTTTGTGTCATGCTGTGGGAAATGTAGTGGTTTTTTGTTGTTGCTGTTTTTGTACATCACAGACTAATAATAATAATAATAGATGATTCTTATAAAGCACTGTTCTCTAACCAGAGTTAAACTCACTGCGCTGTACAAACATTTTATGACAAAAAAAACTCATTAACGTACATTTCAAACAAACAGAATCTGACATATATATATAACACATATAAGGTTTATATAGCGCTGTTCTCTGATCTACACAAACACACTGCACTTAACAACGAAACAGCATACTCCCACATTTTTAATTTTAAGTGAAAAAATATCAAAGGTAGTAATCATGTTCAAGAAAGCAATGCATAATAATATAACAAATACCAAATTACAAGCAGAAGAATTTGCATGTGTAAGACAAAAATATCAAAGGTAGTAATCATGTTCAAGAAAGCAATGCATAATAATATAACAAATACCAAATTACAAGCAGAAGAATTTGCATGTGTAAGACAAGCAGCAATATGATGACAACAATGTGCTGCCCGTATCTTATGTAACGACAACGATAACAAGTTCAACCAACAAACCAATCAAACAAAAAGAAAAAAAATATTTACAACCTTAAAAAAAAATCGTGACATCAGAATTGTCTTCTTGACGTTGAAAAAGGAAGATGTACCTCTGGTGGAGTTTATGTACCTTGTATTTACACGCATGCCAGGTGAGAGTTACTGTAGGCGACTCAGGTCTTTGTTGTTGAGCTTGTGTTACGTATTTCGAGCGCTAATTAACTCCCTTGTTTGTTGATTATTGACATTGAGTTCTCTTTGCTCGATTTGTTCTTCGTCTGGAAAGCTTTGCAGTCGATGTGAAAGCGCATACCTGTAATTCCTCCACTGTACGGCCAAAGGCGTTGATGCTTGTCGGAAGCAAAGCTAACTCAGCTGGGATGAAACCGGAAAGCAAGACCGGAAACGGACCGAAACGTTCAGAACACAGTAATCGTCTCGAAAACAATGAGCTGAGACTGTGAAAATTAACAAGGCTATCAAACAGCATTAGTTTGTTAGTTAGTGCTTTGAGCCCAGTCAAAGAACGCAATGCATAATAATATGACAAACAACAATATACAGGAAGAAGAATGTGCATGTGTAAAAAGACAAGCAGCAGTGTGACAGCAATGTACTTTCAAACGCAGGATTATATCGGGGCTAACATAGAATAAAACGAACAAAAGCAGCTTCGTGATCAATTCACTTCGAGACAGAAGGTTATATAGACATTCCGTTTTGGCTTCCGGTCTGGACCAATGCCAGCTGTCAAGCTGTGGAAACGGCGTGCTTAGCGCTAAGCGTCTTTGAGCCGTCAAGCGATCAATTGGCCATCCTGTCTGACGCACGAGATCGACGTCCTGTTTGTCCGAGATCAGCTTCCCTCAGGAAGATGCCCGTGGGCGGGCCGGGGCCTTTGGAAGCTGGCGGGAGTTCGGTTTAGCTCGCTCGCACTTTGATAATTATTTCCTTCGTGGGATGAGTATCGTTAAGGGCCCTTCGTGGAATGAGTATCGTTAAGGCCCCCCCCCCCCCCCCCCCCCCGCTCCATTTCCGTTGTTTGCAATTACATGAGCCTGCCGATTTTTTCCTGTGTGTGTGTGTGTGTGTGTGTGTGTGTTGTGTTTGTTTGTTTAGTTGTTGTTGTTGGTTTGTTTTGGCTTCGTTTTTTGCTCATTTATTCGAAAATGTGCCAAGCGGTGTAAAACGAAGGTCTTTTTCCCCAGTCATTTCAAGAACAAACAAACAAACAAACAAAACTAATCGCAAAACAATAATGTTAATACCGAGTGATAATCATACTGGTGATTCGTGGTATATCTCTTTTTTCTCTCTCTTTTATGGGTGGGTGGGGTGGGGTGGGGGTGCTTTTACTGGCTATCCTCAAGGTTCTATCTGAAGAGCGCTAGCAAACAAACAGTCGTATTCACTGACTTCAGGGTATTAGCTGAAGAGCACTAACAAACAAACAAACAAACGAAGGACCATACTTGCACCGGAGCGTTAACAAAGAACCGTACTGGCTAACCTCGGTTGTCGTTGTTTTTGTTTTTTGTTTTTTAGCTGAGGAGCACTAGCAAGCCATCAAATAAAGAAAGTGGCTAAGCAAAGAACCGTACTGGCAAACTTCAGAGTTTTAGCTGGAAGCTCTGACAAACAAACAGAGAACCGTAATGGCAAACCTCAAGGATGATTTAGCTGAGGAGCTCTGACAAACAAACAGAGAACCGTAATGGCAAACCTCAAGGATGATTTAGCTGAGGAGCTCTGACAAACAAACAGAGAATCGAAATGGCAAACCACAGGGGGTTTTTGCTGAAGGGGCTTCTGACAAACAAACAGAGAACCGTAACGGCAAACCTCAAAGGGATTTAGCTGAAAAAGGAAACTCCCAACAAACAAACAGAGAACCGAAATGGCAAACCACAGGGAGTTAGCTGGGGAGCTCTGACAAACAAACAAAAACAAAAAGAACCGTACTGGCTAACTTCGGAGTTTTAGCTGAGGAGCTCTGACAAACAAACAAAAAGAAACAGAGAACCGTACCTACCGGCTAACCTGAGGGTTTTAGCTGAGGAGTGCTAGCAAGCTAGCAAACAAACAACTGTACTGGCTAACCTCAGGGTTTTAGCTGAGGAGCTCTGATAAACAAACAAAAACAAAAGTAACCGCACTGGATAACTTCAGAGTTTTAGGTGAAGAGTTCTGACAAACAAACAAACAAACAGAGAACCGTACCTACCGGCTAACCTCAGGGTTTTAGCTGAGAAGCACTAGCAAGCTAACAAACAAACAAACAAACAGAGAATCGTACTGGCTAACTTCAGAGTTTTAGCTGAGGAGTTCTGACAAACAAACAAACAAACAAACAAACAAACAGAGAACCGTACCTACCGGCTAACCTCAGGGTTTTAGCTGAGAAGCGCAAACAAACAAAGAAACAAAGAACCGCACTGGCTGACTTCCTGTCCAGGCGGAAGAGGACAGCTCGCCGACGCTGCCCACGAAGACCACGGAGGAACTGAAGGCTGAGGTGGCGGCCAGGTTCTTCGCGTCGTACCGGGAGGCGGAGCGGACCCCGGTGTCCAGCGCGCTGCCCACCGACTTCAGCAAGGCCACGGACACCTTTCTGGCCCAGACGTCGGAGGACACGGCGGTGGGCGCCATCGTGGGGGGCACGCTGCTGTCCGACCTGCACCACCGGAAGAGTCGCGACGACCGCCTGTCCAGGTGAGATACTCTAGGCGTCCTCGGCGCTGTTCTGATTTACGATTCGCTGACGGACATGCAGACGGACAGGTAGACGGACGGGTATACAGACAGACAGACAGATGAATGGCCCAGCCGACAGATAGATGGATCGTAGGCAGGTAGATATGGATATATATATACAGACAGACATGAGGGAAGGCAGACAGACAGGTGCACAAACACACACACACACACACACACACACACCACACACACACACACACACACACACACACACACACACACACACACACACACACACACACATAATTATATAGATTCAGCTATATAAATAGATGGGTGGATAGAGATGGACACAAACAGACATGCAGACACAGGCAGAGAGAAGAACATGTATACAAGTAATTACAAGGAATATGAAAGAACAGAAAAAGACGTGGACAAAATCAAGAGGGTAAATAATATGCAGAAGATGATAGCGAGAGAGAGGGAGGGAGAGAGGAGAGAGAGAGAGAGAGAGAGGAGGGAGAGAGAGAGAGAGAGAGAGACAGAGACAGAGAGAGAGAGAGAGAGGTGGATGGACACAAACACACGAGAGAGAGAGAGAGAGAGAGAGAGAGAGAGAGAGAGAGAGAGAGAGAGAGAGAGAGAGAGAGAGACACACACACACACACACACACACACAAACACACGAAAGAGAGAGAGAGAGAGAGTTTTGTTATGCATATCGATTTATGACAGAGTTGGTCCAGGACGTTGATCCTGTGCGGTTGACAGGACGTTCAAATCCACTACCTAACCAGCCTAAAGCGGGCACTGTATACAGACCTGTTTGCGAGTCACTAACCTGCTCTGTTCTGTGTTACGGCAGATCCTCACTGTCTCTGAACCCATCGAGCCGTCGCCACAGCCTCTCCCCGATGCACAGGGAACGCATCCGTCGCTGCAACAGCGCGGGGTCCTGCTCGTCGCGACACGAGGCGGCCTGCAGCGGGCCGGACGACTCCTGCAACCACCAGAAGGCCAGCTGCAAAGCTCGGTCCCTGGACGACCGGGAGGACCCGTCCTTGGGCTCAGACAGGGACGTCGTCTTCTCCCCGTCCCCGGGAGACTTCAGAACCCTCTCGGCGTCTCCCGCTGTGCAAGGGTCTGGAGCCGTGGACCTCCTGGCCGTCAGCGCGGACGGAGCGAGAGAGGGGCCAACGGGGTTCTCCACGGGAGAGGGTGCCCAGCATCTGTTCCCGAAGGTGATCGTGCATGCCGCTCCCGGAGGCGCGCAGGAGGACGACGACACGAGCGACTGCTCCTACCGGGAATCCCCGACCAAGCCGTCGAAAGAGGACGTGAACGTCACGCGCAAGACGAAGACGAAGACTGCAGACCGGCTCGTCGTCGGGGCTGAGGGCAGACTTGACCGCAGTCGTTCCAGAAGCGTGGTGATGTTGAGCGAGGCCGCGGGGGCGGGCGACGCCAGGCTGACGGAGTCGCGCTCCGACTCGAACCTCAGGCACAACAGACGACAGGCGGCGGTCGTCCCGGGGGGCCCAGCGCTCCGGGCGATCACACGCGGAGTACGAAGAGAGGCCGTCCCGGAGGAGGAGGGACCCCAGAGAGGCGGAGTTGGCTGACGAGCTCGCCGCGGACCTGACGGCGCTGCCCATCACACGCGACCGCCAGCAGAGGCTGCTGCACCAGCACACCGTGGACAGCTACCTCAGGCCCAAGTCAAAGAGCCGTCGGGCTCAGGAGAGCGTGGACTACCCGCGGAAGGAGCGGCACGCCGGCTCCTTCAGACGCAGCAGCACGAGCCCCGTGTCTGTGTTCATGCACGCGGAAGGGTACGAGCGCGAGGAGCGCGACCGCCAGCACGAAGCCGGCGAAGCGGAGCAGCGCCGACTCCAGGCGGTGGGACCACGACGGGGAAAACCAGCAAGCCAGCACCGAACACAAGCACAAGACCCGGACAGGCCACCGGCAGCAGTCGGCCAAGGAGAGGCGAGGGATGTACAAGCGCAACGAGACGGTGGCGGCCCCGGCCACCGCCCACTCTCACCACAGCCGGAGCAAGCGGTGCGGCCACGCGAGGCGGATAAGGAAGTGCTCCAGCGTGGACGTCCCGGACCCCGAGCTCCACCTCCCCCCGCCCCGAGCCCACAGCGAGGAGATGTTGGACGCGTGCCGCTGCCAGGAGTGCGTGTCCCGGAGCGGCAGGTCGCGCAGCTCCGGACACAGGCTGGGCAGCGACAGCGCCTCTTCCTCCGCCCGACGGAGCAGAGCGCGGTCGGGTCGGGACAAGCCTGCGAGGGAGAGGGTAGGGAGAGACGCGTACGCGCACAGTCCTCGCTCCGCCCGCAGCAGCGACGCCTCGGTCAGGACGCTCCCGTCCACGCGCACCCCTAGCGGCTCGTTCAGCTCCAGGGCGGAGCAAGAGCTGCGCTTCCTCAAAACGTCCAGCTCCGAGAGCGAGAGACTCTTTCTAGCGTCGTCCGAGACAGGGGCTCGTGCGTCCGGCCGAGAGGGTCGCGGGACCAAGCACCGGGGGATCGAAGCCCTGGGCTCCAGCTCCAGCGATAGGGACCCCGACCTCTCGCGCCGAGAGCTGTTCATGAAGTTCTTCAGCCAGGAGGTCGACCTGGAAGACACCCTCTCGCCGGAGGAGCCCCGGTTCTTCCTGGCGCCTGAAGACGACTCGTTAGAACCCGAGGCTCGCCTGCCCCAGTCTTTCCCTGTCGAGCAGGAAGCCGGGCCGAGCGACGGCGAGCCGTCCGTGTTTCAGGACGGCAAGGAACAGCTGACGGTGGCGTCGTGTAGCGGCGGCCTTGCCCACGGCAAGAGACCCGGTACGTTGACCTCCAAGTGCAGCGTCATCATGTACGACGACGACCTGCGCACTCACAGCCGCATCAGATCGCTCTCCGTCTCCAACAACGCCTCGCCGAATCGAACCCCGGCCTTGAAGGAGCCCGAGACGCCACCCGCCACCAGCCCGCACTCTGTCGTCATCAACGTGGAGAACGTGTCCTCCCCGGTGACAGCGGCGAACCGCCACTCGTCTTCAGCCAGCAGCGAAATCGTCCAGTCGAAGACCTCGGACCCTTCCTCCCTCCTCTCCGTCACCGACACGGACTCTGCCATGTCGTCAGCAGCCAGTCGTCAGACGTCACCGTGCTTTGACGTGCTGTACACGTCATCGGGCTCGGCAGTGACGCATCCACAAGTCGTGCCCAAAGCGCGTGACTCCGCCTACCAGACCAAGGAATCGTCCGTGGACATGTTCGAAAACTGGCGTGACTCGCGTCGTCGGAAAAGTGTACCTACTTCAAGGTGGGTTCTCTGTCTGTCTGTCTGTCTGTCTGTCTGTTTTTCTCTGTCTCTGTCTAATAACAATATAGTATGCTACTACTCATAATAATATTGAAAGTTTTATAAAGCGCCCTTGTCACAAGAGCTCATAGGGCTTTACAGTTGTTGACATTTACAACTAATACAGTGCTATAGACGCATTGAGTGAAGCATAATATAACCTGCCCAGCTCATCATGTTATAACCTGCTGTTTCTCTCTGTCTGTCTGACAGTCTGTCTGTCTGTCTGTCCTTCTCTGTCTGTCTGTCTGTCTGTCTGTCTGTCTGTCTGATGTCTCTCTCCCTCTCTCTCTCTCTCTCTCTCTACTCTCTCTCTCTCTCTCTTCTTCTCTCTCTCTCTCTCTCCTCGTCTCTTCTCTCTCTCTCTCTGCTCTTCTTCTTCTTCGTCGTCTCTCTCTCTCTCTCTCTCTCTCTCTCTCTCTCTCTCTCTCTCTCTCTCTCTCTCTCTCTCCCCCCCTCTCCTCTCTCTCTCCAGAATCTGTAAACAAAAAAAGTTGACTGCTAGCGTTCTGAAACACGATCAAAACACACTTAAAGGTTAAAAACAACGCTAATTCTAATTAAACAACACAAAACGCGCTCCACTTTTGAGTGGCAAGGCATTTCTCAAGCAGCAAACAGACAAGGTGAAACACTAACAAAGGTAAAACACCAACAAAGATGAAAAGTGTGTACTTTAAGTTAGTGCTGGAATTTGTTGTGGAATGCAAGCAGCTATCTCTGTTTGACACATGTTTGTGGTGCCTGTTTTCCACAAGTCCTGAAAGATAACTGAAAGATAAGCAGAAATGTTCATCTGTCATCGTTTGTTGGTGTATGATCATCCGTCAGTTGATGGAGAAAGATGCTTCCGCTGAAAATGTGCGCATGTTTTGTCCTGTCTAATTAAATCAGCGTTCTTCTCTACCTTTTTGTTCATTTTGATCCTCTAAATGCTATCAGAGGAAGAACCAAATGCATTTGTTGTGGATCGATTTTTCCATTCACATCAAAGCCAGTCTAACTTGGTTGTCTCGGTGGGATTGTCCAGATTCTGTGAAGCGCGACCGCGTTTCGCACACTTCAAAGGGTTGCTAAAGTAATGACAATCCTGAATGCATGAGTGCACAGGCGCCTGCGCCAGTTAACTGCCACTCTCTGGAACCGAAGGCTGGAGAGCTAGGAATACTTAAAAGTTGATTTGTTTAAGACTCCTGTGTGCGGCATCCTCTAATCTTTATTTCCGATACATTTCGCGTCATGTATTATTCTTATCAAAAGAAATGTACATTTCCCTAGATCTGTTCTATTTTGTCAACCTTACCAGCAGCTGTTCACTCATTCCTCCAAAGAAACGTCTTGACAGCAACACAAGTACGAAACATGAAGAATTGATTTGTAAATGTAGGCTACCTTTGGTTTCCAATCACCAACAAATTTCTGCGCATTTTTCTTGGTATATAATCATGGGTTCAAAGCCAGGAAAACCAGAACGCTAAGTTCCCATCAGTTAGCTGTATGCGTCCGCCCCCCCCCCCCCCCCCCCCTCCCCCCCCCCCTCCCTTCTCATCTCTCTCTCGCCTTATCTCTCTTCTCCTCTCTCTCTCTCCATCGCTCTCTCTCTCTCTCTCTCTCTCTCTCTCTCTTCCTCTCTCTCTCTCTCTCTCTCTCTCTCTGATATAACCGCAGTGGTTTACTGGGCGTAAAACACCAAGTTACTACTCTGTCTCTCTGTCTCCGTCTCTCTGTCTGTCTGTCTCTGCCCCCCCTCTCCTCTCTCTCTCTCTCTCTCTCCTCTCTCCCCCCATCCCTCCCTCCATTTCTCCCCCCACCCCCACCCCCCACCCCCACTACTTCTGTGGATACACGTGTAAACAATGAAATCACCCACTGAATCACAAAAAGGCAGCAAAGGGAGGAGCAGACAGGAACAATGGAATGAACTCAAGGACCCAGAGAAAGGACGAAAGAAAGGAAGGATGGAAGGAAAGATGGAAAGAAGGAAGGACGGAAGGAAGGTTGGAAGGAAGAAAGGAAAAAAGGAAGGAACGAAGGAAGGTGGGAAGAAAATAAGGACAGAAGGAAGGAAGGAAGGAAGGAAGGAAGGACGGAACGAAAGAAGGAAGGATGGAATGTAGGTGGATGGATAGATGGAAAGAAGGAAGGACGGAAGGAAAGTTGGAAGGAAGAAAGGAAAAAAGGAAGGAAGGTGGGAAGAAAAGAAGGACGAAAGGAAGCAAGCACGTAGGCAAGGAAGGAAGGAAGGACGGGAGGAAGGAAGGACGGACGGAAGGAAGGTAGGAAGGAAGAATGGAAAAGAGGAAAGACGGAAGGAAGGATGGAAAGAAGGAAGGACGGAAGGAAGGAAGGATGGAAAGAAGGAAGGTTGGAAGGAAGGAAGGAAGGAAAAAAGGAAGGAATGAAGGTGGGAAGAAAAGGACAGAAGGAAGGAAGGAAGCAAGCAAGCAGGCAAGCAAGGAAGGAAGGACAGGAGGAAGGGAGGAAGGAAGGAAAGACGAGAGGAAGGAAGGACGGATGGAAGGAAGGAAGGAAAGGTGGAAAGCAGGAAGTACGGAAGGAAGGATAGAAAGAAGGAAGGTTGGAAAGAAGGAAGGAAGGAGTGTATGACAGTGACGAAGGATGAGTTATGGTTGCAGGGTGGAGGACCGCCGGGTGAACCAGAGGCTGCACCAGGCGGCCATCAAGCTCTTCATCCTCCAGCAACGCGTTCGCAAGGGTCACCTCAGCCGGGACAGCGCCGTCAACACCATCTCCGAGGACGAAGCAGGTCCCGACGGAGAGGTCGATCTCACCTCCTGTGGGTAAGCTCGTGTGTTGGGGGTCTACTACAGATCTGTGAGTGGGGGGGGAGGGTGATATCGTGGGTGTGGGTGTGTGTGTGTGTGGGGGGGGGGGTTAGACTGTAGATCTGTGACAGACAGCTTGACGATTTCTGAATGCGAGGAAGGTCCCGATGGCGAAATCGATCAGGCCTCCCGTAGGTAAGCTCGTGTGTGTGTGTGTGTGTGTGTGTGTGTGTGTGTGTGTGTGTGTGTGTGTGTGTGTGTGTGTGTGTGTGTGTGTGTGTGTGTGTGTGTGTGTGTGTGTGTGTGTCTGTGTGTGTCTGTGTCTGTGTGTGTGTGTGTCTGTGTCTGTGTGTATGTATGTAAGTATGTAGATATGTGTGTATGTAGATATGTGTGATATGTGTGTATGTGTGTATGCGTGTGTGTATGTGTGTATGCGTGTGTGTGTGTGTGTGTGTGTGTGTGTGTGTGTGTGTGTGTGTGTGTGTGTGTGTGTGTGTGGTGGTGTATGTGTTTGTGCGTGTGTGTGTGTGTGTGTGTGTGTGTGTGTGTGTGTGTGTGTGTGTGTGTGTGTGTGTGTGTGTGTGTGTGTGAGGGGGGGGATGAAGATAGCTGACATTCAGAACGGAAGCGTGTGTTTCGTGTTTATTAGTTGTAGGTTGGAGATGTTTCACAGCGGTGCTTATCCCCCCGTCCGACGCGCGAGTGTGTGTGTGTGTGTGTGTGTGTGTGTGTGTGTGTGTGTGTGTGTGTGTGTGTGTGTGTGTGTGTGTGTGTGTGTGTGTGTGTGTGTCTGTCTGTCTGTCTGTCTGTCTGTCTGTCTGTGTCAGTCTGTGTGTTGTTAGTGTTATTCTAAAGCGCCCTGTGCTCCCACCTTGTGCGGTAGATGGGCGTTCAAGAAACCTCTTTATTATTATTTATTATTATCTTGAAAAAGTTGCAATCGACGGCATTGTGTTCGCAACTGGAGGCAGCGTATTATGCAGTCGTTGCGAGACCCCTTGGTGAGACCGAAAGCGTTTTTTGTTTGTTTTTTGGTTGTTGTTTCTTTTGGGGGAATTTGTTTTCTCAATCAGCAGTCGACAAGCTTTACCCCCGATAACCCTGTTATTACCAGTCTAGCAAAAACCGTCCACAGGACGCATTGTGGATGACAGTCATGATGAGTCAAGAGGACTCCTATTGGGAGGTGGGTTATAATTTACTTCCGCGAAGAATGTTTTTCATATAACGTAAGAAGATAATGTATATGATTTACTTCTGGTAGTGTTTTCGGCTCATTTTCTGTCTTTCCTTCCATACCGTGATTTTTTGGAATGTTTTTAATGTATAGGATTTTTTCTGGTAGAGTTTTCGGTTCATTTCCTATCTTCTCTTCCACACTGTGGTTTTTAATGTATAGGATTTACTTCTGGTAGTTGTTTTCGGCTCATTTCCTGCCATCTCTTCTCTGTGTGTGTGTGTGTGTGTGTGTGTGTGTGTGTGTGTGTGTGTGTGTGTGTGTGTGTGTGTGTGTGTGTGTGTGTGTGGTGTGTGTGTGTGTGTGTGCAGTATCCCGCTGTACATTTTTGTATTTGCAGTATATCTACTGTATATCATACATGCGTGCTCAAATCAGGGTTTGGTCATGTTTGGTTACTGACAACTTTGGTTTATTTACTGAAATTGCTGTATGTAAATTTTTGCGTGGTTGGCGGTCGTATTGCCTGAAACCTTTTTATTTTGTCCATTGTATGTGTTTATACATTTTTCTGCAGCTTTTTGTACGGCGCATTGTACCCTAGATCTTGCTAGGGAACATGCGCCAGAGAAATGTCCATTATTATTATTATTATTATCTTCTTCCACATTGTGATTTTTTTTTTTATGTATAGTGTTTTCAGCTCATTTCCTGTCTTCTATTCCACGCTGTGGGTTTTAGTGTATAGGGTTTACTTCTGGTAGTGTTTTCGGCTCATTTCCTGTCTTTTCGTCCACACTGCTGATGACGGTGAAACTCTTTCAGATACCAGTCCCGTCACACATGGCTGAACCGCAAACCTCTGACCTTACCTGAAAGGAACGGCACGGCAGGGGAGGAGGAGGACATGGAGGAGGAGGCGATGCAGGAGGAGCACGGGATCACGGAGGAAGAGGAACAGGAGAGCGACCTTGACCTCAGAAGCGGTTTGAACCCCACACCGGAAATCCTCCAGGTCCCGGCGGAGATCATTCTGGAGGAGCCGCTAGACGGCAGGAAGTACGAGGCCTAGCCGGAGCTGGGGACTAGAAGGCTTTTCCTGTCCTGCAGCGCGAGACGCCTGGCCGAGGCCTGGCTTAGCCTGGAGAGTCCGAGGCCTGGCTTAGCCTGGAGAGTCCGAGGCCTAGCTTAGCCTGGAGTGTCCGAGGCCTGGCTTAGCCTGGAGAGTCTGAGGCCTGGCTTAGCCTGGGGAGTCCGAGGCCTGGCTTAGCCTGGAGAGTCCGAGGCCTGGCTTAGCCTGGAGAGTCTGAGGCCGGGCTTAGCCTGGGGAGTCCGAGGCCTGGCTTAGCCTGGGGAGTCTGAGGCCTGGCTGGACCCGGAGAGTCCGAGGCTTGGCCTGACCTGGAGAGTCCGATGCATAGATTGGACCAGAGAGTCCGAAGCCTGGCTGGACCTGAAGAGTCCGAGACCTGGATGGACATGGAGAGTCCGAGGCCTAGCTGGACCTGGAGAGTCCGAGGCCTGACGTAGCCTGGTGAGTCCCAGGCCTGTATGCACCTGGAGGGTCCGAGGCCTAGGTTGGACTAGAGAGTCCGAGGCCTGGTTGGCCCTGGAGAATACGAGGCCTGACTGGGACTATAAAATACGAGGTCTAGCTGGGAGTACAGAGCCCGAGGCCTGACTGGGACTATACAATACGAGGTCTAGCTGGGTCTAGAGAGTTTGAGGCCTAGTTGGGACCAGAGAATACGAAGCCTAGTTCGGCCTAGAGAGTCCGAGGCCTAGCTCGGCCTAGAGAGTCCGAGGCCTAGCTAGGTTTAGAGAGTCAGAGGCCGAGCTGGGCCAAGACAGTGAGAGACCGAGCTGGATTACTACTGATAAAGTACACAGCCTAACTAGGCCTATATAGATAGATACAACTGGCTTTAATTTAATACCCATCTAGGGAGGGAGGTCACATCAAGGCAAACTCGTAGAACACGAACGCCAAATACTAGTTCGGACTAGAGCATAAGAGGCCTGACTGGGACTGGATAAAGATGTCTAGCTGGGACTAGAGAGTGCGCGGCCTGGCTAGGACTATCTAGAGGGTATGGGACCTAGCTGGAACTACAGAGTATGGGGCCCAGCTGATCTAGGGAGTGCGGGGCCTAGCATTGACCAGAGAGCACAAGGCCTAGTTGGAACCAGAGTACTAGGCCCAACTGTGGCTAGAGAGTATGCGGCCTAGACGGGGCTCCAGAGCACGAGGTTTCGATGGGGCTTGGGAGCACGAAGCCTAGCTAGAAACTAGAGAGTATGGGGCCCAACTGGGGCTTGATAGCATGGGTCCTATATGAGGCTTGGGAGTACGAGGCATGGATGGGGCGTGGCAGTTCGAGTCCTGGAGTACATGGGAGTACGAGGGCTTGGGAGTAGGAGGCCTAGCTCGAGACTAGATAGTATGAGGCCTGTATAGGGCTTGGGAGTATGAGGCCTGTATAGGGCTTGGGAGTTCGAGGCCTGGAGTACATGGGAGTACGAGAGCTTGGGAGTACAAGGCCTAGCTCGAGACTAGAGAATATGAGGCCTGTATGGGGCTTGGGAGTATGAGGCCTGGAAAGAGCTTGGGAGTTCGAGGCCTAGTTGGAGACTAGAGTATACGAGGCCTAGCTAGATGCCAGAGAGTGCGAGGCCTAGCTAGAGACTACAGAGTACGAGGCCTAGATGGAGACTACAGAGTATGAGGCCTAGCTGGAGACTAGAGAGTACGATACCTAGCTGGAGGCCAGAATGTGCGAGGCCTGGCTGGAGACTAGAGAGTCTGAGGACTAGTTGGAGACTAGAGTGTACGAGGCCTAGGAGACTAGAGAGTGCGAGGCCTAGCCGGAAACTAGAGAGTGAGAGGCCGAGCTGGAGACTAGAGAGGGAGAGGCCTAGATGGAGACTAGAGAGAGTACGACGCCTAGATGGAGTTCGAGGCCTGGCTGAGAGCCTGTATTTGAACCACGGGGCCTTCCTGGGACAAATTCCGATCTTCTGACCCTGCTGGGAAATAACTGGCAAGGGGTATTCCTTTTTGAAAGCCAGGCCCTTTCGATTATAATATAGGCACACACAGGGACGTGGGGTGTATGTGTTGGGGGGTGGGGGGGGGGAGAGGGGGAAATTCTGTGCATTTGTGCAACACAGCAGTTTCATTTTTGTTCATGATGC
>JABMCL010002965.1:700000-702500 GCA_018857735.1 Alviniconcha marisindica | reverse complement strand
GAGTGATCCCAGAAAAAGCATCCTTGGTACATAGTATGTCTAACTTCCATGTGGGAAAGAGGAAGTGATTTTGAGCAAACATGCTTGGCATAAGGCATGCATTAGCTCCTTGAAGGTAAGAAGAAATGGCTCTGGGCAAGCATGGTTGGCTGAGAGCATGCATTCGCTCCTCGTATGCCAGAAGAATTGGCTCTGGGCAAGCATGCTTGGCAGAAAGTATGCATTCGCTCCTTGTATGCCAGAAGAAATGGCTCTGGGCAAGTATGTTTGGCAGAAGGCATGCATTAGCTCCTTGAAGGCAAGAATAAATGGCTCTGAGCAAGCATGCTTGCATAAGACATGCATTAGCTCCTTGTATGCTAGAAGAAATGGCTCTGAGCAAGCATGTTTGGCTGAAAGCATGCATTGGTTCTTTGTAAGCCAGAAGAAATGGCTCTGAGCAAGCATGCTTGGCTGAAAGCATGCATTAGCTCCTTGTAGGCAAGAAGAAATATCTGAGCGAGCGTGCTTGACAGAAGGTAGGCAAAAAGAAATCTCTCTCAGCAAGCATGCTTGGCAGAAGGCATGCATTAGCTACACGACGGCGAGAGTCAGTGACCTGAACAAAGAGTGCTTGGCAGAAAATATTCCTAGGCTTGCATTACTTCTTATGCCCACGAGCTGCAAAATTAAGACGGTCTTGCTTTGTGTAGCGCTGTCTTGATGTAGATTCATCTCCAGTTGTACGGCAGAACTCAGGAGCTGTGTGAGAGTCGAGGTGGCCGTCCTGGGCTCCCGTCCCTAATAAGCCTACGGTTTCTGTGTACGCAAAGCAACACTCAACCAGTTATACGGCAGGATAACGTGACACTGTCTGATTATGGTTTTTCTTCTTCCTTCATGCATTACGGGTAGCCGCAGCCATCATTTTGATTATTGGATGTCTATTATTGGCGTCTGGGAATACACATTTGATCATGTGATTGTGCTCGGCTATGCAAGTTTCGAAACGTCGTTGTAGGCTTATTTTTCCATCCATTACTTATAATTGATATGAGATTATAGGCAACCGTACCGGAAATATCTGGATAAAGTGCACTGTGAGAAGAAAAAATAGGAAACGGCTTTAAAAATATGAATCGATCGGCTACAAACAACGCCGTGAGCATGCATTTTCTCACGGGAATAGCGCTACGAATCCCATTATTATTATTATTTAAGTTTAGAGCAAAGAAGGGTGGTTAAATATTTAGATTGTTATGTTTCGTTTTTTGCTTCGTTTTTGAATCAGATATCATCTACCATCTGAGTATAGTGTTGGCAAAATAATTATGTATCTGAGTGTTATGTTTCGAGGCATTTTTGTTTATCCAAATAACAATGCAATTTTTTTCTAGCGATTGCTTGGACGATTAAATACATATTAGATTGTTACGTTTTGTGTTCTCTCTCTCTCTCTCTCTCTCTCTCTCTCTCTCTCTCTCTCTCTCTCTCTCTCTCTCTCTCTCTCTCTCTCAGCATGTATTTGGTCAAATCACTAGCCAATGTTTCTTATTCATTTTCGCTGACGAAAGCGATGGCATTTAATTGCCCGCCACACGTGCAAAACCAACCCTGACCCAGTCCGTCTTCTGTGTGTGTGTGTGTGTGTGTGTGTGTGTGTGTGTGTGTGTGTGTGTGTGTGTGTGTGTGTGTGTGTGTGTGTGTGTGTGTGTGTGTGTGTGTGTGTGTGTGAGTGTACGTGCGTGCGTGCCTGCCTAGAACATTGATTACTGTGCCTATTTGCAGTTTGAAAGCAGCGTTAGATTTAATTGCTCCCTTCTGTCGATGTTTAGCTAACTAGACGATAAACCGACTGAACGTTCTCCACTCTGCTGTCAGCAGACGCCGAGCAGCATTTGGGCCGACGAAAACTTCAAGGATGACATTTTTTGCTGACGTGTTAACAAATCGGAGCTGCGAACTGATTAGCTGAAAAATGGAATTTTACAAAAGTCCCCATGAATCAAAATTTTTTTGAAAACCCCGGGACGCCCCAAAGGGGCCTACAAAAACACACCCCCAACACACACACACCACACACACACACACACAACACACCCCACCCCACACACACACACACACCCAAACACACCACACACACACCCCCACCCCACCCCAAAAAAAAAACCACACACCCCACCCCCAAAGGGCCCGGGCAAAACAAAAAGGGACGGGCCCGGACAGAGATGAAGGGGCAGACAGGAAAAAACCCGGACAAAAAAGGGACAGACAGACGGGAAAGGGAAAAGGACAGACGGGGAAGGGGACAAAAGGGGAAAGGGGAAAGAAGGAAAAACAGAAAAAAAGGGACAGACAGATGGGCCCAAAACAAGACAGACAGACAGGGAAAAGGACAAAAACAGACCAAAAAGGGACAGACGGGAATAAACAGACGAAGGGGACAGACAGGGGGGGACAGACGAAAGAGGGGGGACAAAAAAGGGGGGGGGGGGGGGAGGGGGGGGTATTAGGGGAACGG
>JABMCL010002965.1:667500-690000 GCA_018857735.1 Alviniconcha marisindica | reverse complement strand
CCTTGGTTGTTGAACATGGAGAAGACCCGGACACGGCATTTACCTCCGGGCTCGTTCCACCAGTTTTCCGGTGTCGTCAGAAGGGCGGAGTCGTAGACGTAGAGATCTTCGTTGCACCGCTGGCTCAGGTCGTCTGAAGTGAAGCGAGTGGGGTGGGAGCCGGGGAGGGGGGTGTGGGGGTCGTGTTAAAAATCAACAAACAAAAGCGAATTAATCAGCACGCAAGGGAGTTAATTAGCGCTCGAAATACGTAACACAAACACAACGACAAAGACCTGAGTCTGCTGCGGTAACTCTCACCTGGCATGCGTTTAAGTACAAGGTACATGAACTCCACCAGAGGTACATCCTCTGATTAATCAGCGCTCGGAAGACTTCACGTGAACACAACAACGAAGACATGAATCGCCTGCAGTACCTCTCACCTGGCATGCGAGCTAATGCAAACTTCCACCAAAGGTACATCCTCCAGGTCAAAGGTGTGGAGGAGGCACTACACATCAAAACTGTTGTCAAAAGTGTGGAGGAGGAGGCACTCCACGTCAAAGTTGTTGACAAGGGTGTGGAGGAGGCACTCCACGTCAAGTTGTTGACAAAGGTAATGAGGAGGCACTCCACATCAAATTATTGACAAAGTTGAGGAGCACTCCACATCAAGTTGTTGACAAAGTGTGAGAGGCACTCCACTCAAGTTGTTGACAAAGGTGTGGAGTAGGTACTCACATCAAAGGTGTTGACAAAGGTGTAAGAGGCACTCCACGTCAAAGTTGTTGACAAAAGTGTGCAGGAGGCACTCCACATCAAAATTATTGACAAGTGTGTGGAGGAGGCACTCCACATCAAAGTTGTTAACAAAGGTATGGAGGAGGCACTCCACGTCAAAGTTGTTGACAAAGGTGTGGAGGAGGCACTCCACATCAAAATTATTGACAAAGGTGTGGAGGAGGCACTCCACATCAAAGTTGTTGACAAAGGTGTGCAGGAGACACTCCACATCAAAGTTGTTGACAAAGGTGTGGATGAGGCACTCCACATCAAAGTTGTTGACAAAGGTGTGGAGGAGGCAGCCGTTGCGACGGTATTGTTGGTGGCCATGGGGTAATAATAATAATAATGGATACTTAGAGTTAGAGCGTCCAACCAGCAAGACCCTAAGCGCTTACACATTCTTTAAATGTACAGCTTTTCATCTTACACACACACACACACACACACACACACACACACACACACACACACACACACACACACACACACACACACACACATGCACGCACGCACCACCACACACACACACACGCACGCACGACCACCACACACACACAACAGCACACACCAACACACACACACACACAACACACAGCAGCACCGCGCGCACGCACGCACGCACGCACGCACGCACGCACGCACGCACGCACGCACGCACGCACGCACGCACGCACGCACGCACGCACGCACGCACGCACAGCACACACACACACACACACACACACACTCTTCTCTCCTTGTTGCTTTTCTCTGGTCTTTGTTCGGCTGTTTTTTATTTTACTTGTTTTACCTTTTCTTTCAGTGCATTTTTCTTTGTGCCTTTCCGCTTCTCTTAATTGATCGTTATTTGTTCTTTTGCAATAATCCTTTATTTCGAGGTCTTTTACTATGTTTTGTTTGCTTATTTTATTCATTCGGTAGTCCAGTTATTCTTCATTCAATCATCTACACCTATTCATTCAATCACAAATCGTTCTATACTTTTGAATTTCATGCTTTCATTCGTTAATTTGTAGGCGATATAAATCACTCGCACATTCATTCATTAGTCATTTACTCAGTCAAATTCATTTCTATCCTTTCTTCATTCATTATTCATTTACTCGATCAAATTCATTTCTATCGTTTCTTCCTCCTTCATTTTGGCAATTATCAGCTCATCAAGTTCACATAAAACATTTCATTTGTCACACGAGAACAAGTTCGGGTGTTAGGGGCACACACATATGCCTACCTTTGGGAATCATTATTGCAAAACAACAAAAAAGGAAAGAAAACCAACGAAAACAAAACAAATCGTGAACGTTGCAAATAAAACGAAAGAGATGACAACAATGATGATTTCTGTCATACTTACATTCCACTTGACCACTTTGAACAGCATGGAAACTGAGATAAAAGCAAAACACGCAGAAAAGTAATCTAACAGAACGCATGTTGGGTTTTTTGTTGTTGTTTGTTTGTTTGTTTTCCACTGGTGATTTTCTGTAAACTGCCAATGTTAGGGGGCGACGTTTCGAATGACGGAGTTATATATGCAGGTGAAACACCAACATCATTACACTGTAGATGGCGCAATCGTGTCCTTTCTTCTTCGTCTTCTTCTTCTCTTCTTCTTCTTCTTTTTTTTTTTTTTTGTTGTTGTTGCTTATCAGATAGTGGCTGACAAAACGATCGCCAACGACCTCACTAACACATATTTGAATCTGGCATTGTTTCGTGCACAAGCACTCCCGCATTGAGTGATCAGTGATAGTACTGGATGTAGGCTAAGCATATCTATTGTTCTCGAGTTAGCTGTGTCATATGATATGGTGAGTGTGATATGTCGGCATAGTTTTTGCTGTTGATAAAAAGTCCTTTTGATTAGTTATGGTCACGTGGGAAAACATTTGGCAATCTTACCGTGTGAGCAATGTGATATTTAAATCGTCGTCGTCATCATCATCCATCATCACTATCACCATCACGCACGCACGCACGCACGCACAAACACACACATACGCACACACATACGCACACACAAGAGTACGCGTGCACACACACGCACAACACACACACACACACACACACACACACACACACACACACACGCGCGCGCGCGCACGCACACACACACACACACACACACGCACGCACACACGCACGCACGCACACACACCGCACGCACCACACACACGCACACACACACACACACACACACACACACACACACACACACACCACATACACACACAGTCAAACAACCTGTCCAGTTGGGGGGAAATGACTTTATTCTACTCCACCCAGATTTTAGAAACCGCAGAAAGCATGCCTGATCACCAGCAACGTTCGTAATGCCCACAACAGGATAGATACAGACCTGATTTTTTAGCACTCGCACATCCGAGTACGTCTAATCAGGGCGGAGCACGGCGTAAGCATATCTAAACACTAGTAATGCCCCAAGGTAACAAATCAATCAGAAGAAAAAATGCTAAACAATTATTATTTTTAATATACAAACAGCTAGGTTTAAGCAAACGGAAACGGACTGAATCCATGTTTCACAACTCGAAGCTCCTGAGTGCTACTAGCGAGGAACGATGATTTGTCCACACACTGATTCTTCAAGAACAGCCCTGGTGCAAGCACAAACTGTTCAAAACACTCTCTCTCTCTCTCTCTCTCTCTCTCTCTCTCTCTCTCTCTCTCTCTCTCTCTCTCTCCTCTCCCTCCCTCTCTCTCTCTCTCTCCTCTCTCCTCTCTCTCTCTCTCTCTCCCTCTCCCTCCTCTCTCCTCTCTCTCTCTCTCTCCTCCCTCCCCTCCCCCCCCCTCCTCTCTCTCTCTCTCTCTCTCCTCCCTCCCTCCTCCTCCCTCTCCCCCCCCTCTCTCTCTCTCTGTTCAAAGCACAAACTGTCGAACGGCGAGTTGTCTCCAAATAGGCACTGTCAGGGAACGAGATCTCAGGAGGTGAGGGGGCAGGGCGCGGGGTAGTGTACCAAACGCTGTACTGTCAACGCCAGAATGACTGCGCTAAGCTGGACAGCGGAGAGAGCCGTTTTAAAGTGTCGCTAACTGTGAGGGTCAGTCACAAGAGACTGTCCATAAACCACCCCTCAGTTTTGATGGAAGAGGAGAGCCGAAGCGGAATCGAACTTCTTTCATGTTGCTTTGCGTCCACAGAAGCCACGCACGGCTTATTGGGGACGGCGGTTTGGACACAGTGATGCACACGAACCGGTCCTTTCTTCTGCCATTCCCTACCGTTACTACACGAGCTAATTCAAACAGAGTGGACTACCGCCTTTCCTGTACCAGAGGAGAGACTATCCCTTTTCGTGGTGCACATTATGTGGGTCACTTGAAGCTGTGGAGTGTGTATAGTACCATCCATCTGGATAATGTATAATACCAACCATCTGGATAAAGTCACAACGCGTGCAAAATAATATCCGGAATGTCTCAGTCGTTACGTTAGAGTTGTGAGACCTGATTGTTGACGCTACGTTCGTGTGTGCAACTCGTCTTTCAGACCAGTAATAACGTTATTTTCATATCAGTAATAACGTTGCTTTCATATCAATAATAACGTTGTTTTCATATCAGTAATAACGTTATTTACAAAATGTGCAAACAAGAGATAGATATCTGTGTATGACTTTAGCATGGACAACAGACAATTTTATCTTATTAATTTTATTTCCACATCAGTATTAACGTGATTTCCAGATCAGTAATATTGCTGTTTTCAGATCAATAATAACGTTATTTTCAGGTGAGTAACAACGTTATTTCCAGGTGAGTAATAACGTTATTTCCATGTGAGTAACAACGTTCTTATAGGGTGCTTGCTATCTTGATAGTCACTCACCATCACACAAACATAATCCAAGAACGCATTGCTAATATTCTGGTTCAATTCTGATTTTGTACAAAAGCAATACAATTCAATTAACCAATGCATCATTTATTCAAATATCAAAATTCAAATAATCAATAAGTTACTCAATAATCCACTAACTAATCAGCATCATTTATTCACATATCAAAATTCAAACAATCAATGAGTTAATCAAGACATCCACTACCGAATCAATCAATCTGTCAGTCCACTAGCATATCAATCAACCGATTCATCAGACGATCTATAATCATATAAAATAAAAACCGCCGATGTTTTCTGCTCACGAGACGACTGAGTGATAAATCGAAAGACAGGTGACTCGACGTAGAGTGTATTTATAAACGTAATGCCTTTACAGTGTGACATTGCACACATGTTCATAAATCAGAAGAGAATATCCCACTGCACTCTCAGTCGTATGTGTCTGAGCCGGCACGACATGACACTAGAATCCACTCATTTGATTGGTTGTTTGCAGTCTGAGGCGTGAGCCACAGCACCGGGTCTTGATTGGCTGCCTCAGCAGCACGGAATATTACTATGGCACAACGGTTGTACACACACACACACACACACACACACACACACACACACACTCTCTCTCTCTCTCTCTCTCTCTCTCTCTCTCTCTCTCTCTCTCTCTCTCTCTCTCTCTCATTATTAATGTATGTGAATGTCGTACCGATTTCAACAAATTATCCATTATCCAAGCCAGCACATTGCCCCGTTTGTGAAATGATCAACCGCTTGCCCAGTTCGAGAATATGGCAGCGTTTCACCAACACCCTAAAATGCGATCCGAGAGTTGCCCAGTTCAAGAAATGGCCGGATCATTTTGTGAAATGGCCATCGTTTTGACGCTAACTTCACATCAATGTTTAAGTCTCCTCGTGCGGACGTCTTACGCTTGTACACAGTGTTCGCTGTAACTGTAAAGTTGACTTCAGTGTTATGTCTCGTATTAAGCACGTCTTACGCTTGTTAGCTGTGACCGTAAACTGAACTTCACAACAATTTTATGTCTTGTATTTGACAAGTCTTATGCTGGTAATGTTCGCTGTGACTGTAAAGTTGACTTCACATCAATGTTAGGCATGTCTTATGCTTGTACACAATGTTCGCTGTAACTGTAACGCTACCTTCACATAAATGTTAGGAATGTGTTATGTTTGTACACAATGTTCGTTGTGACTGTAAAGCTACCTTCACATAAACGTTAGGCATGTCTTATGTTTGTACACAATGTTTGTTGTGACTGTAAAGCTACCTTCACATAAATGTTAGGCATGTCTTATGCTTGTACACAATGTTCGCTGCGATTGTAAAGTTGACTTCACATCAATGTTAGGCATGTCTTATGCTTGTACACAATGTTCGCTGTAACTGTAAAGCTAACTTCACATAAATGTTAGGCATGTCTTATGTTTGTACACAATGTTCGCTGCGACTGTAAAGTTGACTTCACATCAATGTTGTGTCTCGTCTTTGACACGCCTTATGCTTGTACGCAATGCTCGCTGTGACTGTAAATTTACCTTCACATCACTGTTAAGTCTCGTCTTATGGACGTCTTATGCTTGTACACAATGTTCGCTGTGACTGTAAAAAAACACAAGAGCGACCGATTCTGAAGAATTAACTCCCAGACAACTACAAACGTCACATTATGCCAAACAGTTCGTCAAAGTCACAAGTCAAAGTCTGAGCCACTTGTCATGTCAAACGCCGATTACGCTGAAAAATAATCAGAGAAAATGCAAACGAATGAACCATGCAACTGGGAACATCACCAGGTCACCACAGTATTTTTTTTCCTTGGTGAATAGTAACACTACGATGACCCGCAGTTCAGATTCACAAGCGTAAATCACCGAGATGTGAGATTACATAAACATACAAACATGTAGCACTACAAATGCATTGTTCGGCCACCGGTACAACTAGAATGTGAGATCATTTAAAGTTCTTTTTTCTTTTGTTCTTTGGCTGACGGGTAAGAAGTCAAGAGCTCAAACGTGTGTGTGTGTGTGTGTGTGTGTGTGTGTGTGTGTGTGTGTGTGTGTGTGTGTGTGTGTGTGTGTGTGTAAGTCTGTGTGTGTGCACCCGCGCGCGCGTGCGTGCATGTGCGCGTATCATCAAGAAAGTAAACTGACATTCGCAGGTACCATTCACTGTGAATGTAATAGCTGCAAAGAAAACGTTCAACGAAAGAAACACGCTTGAGCAAAAATAAATACACAACACAATTTCAGCTCTGCACAGTCATCATGTCCACCTATTGGTTGGCTGCACGCACGCAAGGCATCAAGCCCTGCGACACTTTGGACCGAATCACAAGCAAAAACAGCGGAACAAATGCCTCTATCACTCTGGCAATACTCGCACTCGGTTCAGTTCAGTTCAAGATGGTATCTATGCGCTCGGAAAAGCCCATATGCGCTCCACCCGGTCTCTCAGAATTTTCCCCAACGTTGCCTTTGAAACGGTTCCAGTGTTCGTCTGATTGACGCTGGCCCTTTCTCGTCCTTTGAAGGAAGATCGTCCAGCGCTTCGCAGTCGTCTGCATCGTTTTTCTTCCATATTCACAGCTGCTGCAAGTCTTGAAACCGACACAAATCTTGTCATCGAGTCCCAAGCCAGTTGCCCATGGGCAGAAACTCCCGAATCGGTTTGGCAGCAACTGCCGTCGTCTGCCTAGCTTCTGTTCCAGTGGACCACATTCACAACTGACACAAATCTTTACCCGTTGTCAGGAATCACTGCCGATCCAATGGACTGGCGTCAACACCCGCATGCCTTTAAGTACGTAACATGTAATACCTGCACACAATCCGTATCGCCCATCGCAGTCTGTTTTAAAACAAACAAACAAACAAATCTGAAACAGAACAAGACCCAGAGCGCTCGTGCTAAATCAGCACACAAGGGAGTTCATTAGCGTTCGGAATGTACAAGATGTACCTCTGGTGGAGTATATATACCATAGACCTACATGTATATATAGGTCCTTGTATATGTACCTCGTGTTCACATGCATGTCAGGCAAGAGTTACCTCTGGTGGAGTATATGTACCATGGACCTGTATGTATGTATAGGTTCGTGATATGTACCTTGTATTTACACGCATGCCAGGTGAGAGTTACCGTAGGCGACTCGGGTCTTTGTTTTACTTGTGTTACGTATTTCGAGCGCTAATTAACTCCCTCCTGTGTTCACTCTTTTTTTCTTTCTCTCTCTCTTTTTTCTTTTTAAACAGAAAAGCCAGTGACTGCTTCTTTACGCTCAGGAAATATCACTGCAGTCTATGAGCCACTTTCGGTCACGGTCACGTGACTACACGATGTACGATCAGTTGCTATGGACAACCAGACCGTGGTGTCACCGTCGAGCGAGTGATCGTTTAACCCTTTCACTGCCAGGCTTGCCGCGTCGTCACTCGGAAAACGACCAGTAAAAAGGCCAAACTCGAAATTGTTAAGTCTTTTTGCCCCCTTCGCAGGAGCACGTGAAAAGACTTCTGTCAAAATGCACAGTATTGAAAGTAGATTTGTTGAAAGGACTTCTGTCAAAGTGCACAGTATTGAAAGTAGCTTTGTTACAGAAATCAAATATGCTGTTTTCAGGGGTTAATGTCGGTTTTAAACTTGCTCTATGGTCGCTTTTTTTTTTATTTTTGATTCTGTATTTAGATGAGAACAGAGCAAGTTTAAACTTTACAGGAAGGGGTTAATGTCGGTTTTAAACTTGCTCTATTCGCATTTGATTCTGTATTTAGATGAGAACAGAGCAAGTTTAAACTTTACAGGAAGGGGTTAATGTCGGTTTTAAACTTGCTCTATTCGCATTTGATTCTGTATTTAGATGAGAACAGAGCAAGTTTAAAACGCACATCACACAGCCAGGTCGCAAGACGGCGACACCACGGTCTGTGGTTTCCCGTAGCCAATGAACGTACGTCACATCGTCACGTGACCATGTCCTAATAGGTCAGCCCGACATCCGAGGACACTAAGCCCCACGTCATCATCAACGTGACCGAAAGTGGATGATACCGGTGAGTCCCACGTGCGTATCCTGGTACTGGCAAAACAAATCTGAAACAAAAATGACTGCCAGCGTTCTAAAAAAAAGTTCCAAACAGATAAAAGGTTAAATAAGGTTAAATAAAGAACGCTATTTATTATGTTTAGTTAATATGCCACTGTTTGTGCTATTTAGCGTGTTGTGTTTAGTCGTAATAAATAGTGTTCTTTTTTTTACCTTTTACGTGTTTGCATCCTGGTCCTGTTCCCATCGCAAAACCCAGTAGCACGACAGCACGCGTTTTACAATGCAAGAGTTAGTTAGTTAGTTGATGCTTTGAGCCCAGTCATTTCACAGTTCCAGACACATACAAACACGCTACAACACAACGCACACTACCGGCACGTACACACACACACACACACACACACACACACACACACACACACACACACACACACACACACACACACACGCGCACACACACACACACACACGCACACACACACACAAACAAACACACACACACACACAAACACACACACACACACACACACACACCACACACACACACACGCATGCACGCACGCACGCACGCACGCACGCACGCACGCACGCACACACACGCGCGCGCGCGTACACACGTACACACGTACACGCGCTCGTAACAAATGTCAGCAGTAACAGGTCGATGTCTGAAGACTTTTAAGACTGAGTACTATTGTTCAGGTCCACAAATAATACTGTTGAATACATCGCCACTGGTACGGGGTTTACACGCTGATATCAGTCACAGCTCATGGCCCCTCTGCTTGCCAGGCAACACGGATACGGATACGGATGATTTATTCATTTAGGCCATTGCCCCTCTTGCCAGGCAACACGGATACGGATGATTTATTCATTTAGGCCATTGCCCCTCTTGCCAGGCAACACACGGTGAGAAGCGCCAGCTATCAGCTGGTAAGCTCGCTTTCCTCAGGGAAAAACCACGCGGCTTTTTAGTTGTTTTTTCCATGAATGGGACAACGAAGTCGATAATCAAGAAACAAGGGAGTTAATTAGCGCACGAGTTAGTTAGTTAATTAGTTGGTGCTTTGCGCCCAGTCAACCACGCACGAAAGCCGTCACACAAACACAACAACAAATACCAGAGTCGCCTACGGTATCTCTCACCTGGCATGTGAGTAAAATTTACAAGGTACATAAACTCTACCACAAGTACATTTGAGGATGTACTTCTGATGGTTTGTGTGTACGTGGTATTCACTCGTATGCCAGAAGAGAGTTAAATATACCTCTGGCGGAGTTTATGTACCTTGTATTTTACTCGCATGCCAGGTGAGAATTACCGTAGGAGACTCAGGTCATTGTGTTTCTGTGACGTTTTTCGGGCTCTGATTAACTCCCTTGTTTGTCGATTCTGTACAGGCGCTCTGGACATCGTTCTTTTTCAGATTGTAATGAAGTCGAAAGTTATGAAGAATGCTAAATTATTTCACACATCTCATTTGTTAGGCAGATCACTGTCGCGAAACTCAAGATGTTAAAAAGAATATATAATACACATTGTTCTATACAGGTATATAAGTATACAGCACATCTGTCAATCTCTCGTGGTTTTGCGTTGCTTCCGGGTGAGATAGACATGGTGATGTTTCTGAGATCAATCAAAGTGATGGCCTTGGTGACAAAGTCGTGACACTGTGGAGGGAAACTGTAGGCCTTGGTGACAAAGTCGTGACCCTGTGGAGGGAAACTGATGGCCTTGGTGACAATGTCGTGACATCGTGAAGGAAAACTGATCTTCGTGAATTGCTAGTGTCGAGTTTGAACACACAGACATCATACACTAGATAATACCATTTATTTAGAGGTGTGCCCCAGGGCAGCGTGGTGGGATGGGCGGTTTCTGAAGTTAGTTTGCAAACCACTGCGAGTCTCCCAATGTTCGGAAAGGCAGATTGATTCAATGGTTGGTCTATTAACGCCGAGTTGTCTCCGAAGCGGTACTGGCGAGGACCGAGGTCCCAGGAGGTGGGGAAAGAGGGAGACTACACATAACGCCCAACGCCTAACGCTACACTATCACCACCAGAATGACTCCCGTGTTAAGATGGGCAGCGATTGGAGCCATTTTAATGTTTCATTCATTGCGAAGGGCAAAGTCATAAGACAGTGTCCACAGACCACAAGTTTTGAAGAGAGAGGTGAGCCGAAGCGGAATCGAACCCTACCAAGCCTCATGCTTTACCGCTAGACCATCCCCGACTCTCACGTTTCAGTGCACGAGTTGCACGTCATCGGAACCGCACGCCCTGCTCGTCTCCGCTGTTAGCAGTCATCCTACTTCGCCCGCCCCAGCTAATGATGATGTACGCACTGCATTCTCATTGAGTTGGTGGTGGACGCGGAGGTGTGGACGTGGACGTGGACGGGCGAGTTGGAAGTTGGAGTGAGGATGGATCCTAAAATCTACTTGAGAAATCCGGGCAGGAATCAGGAAACAGCTAGCGTTAAAGTCGGGAAAAGATGGATACTCTCCAAACGCGGGCATAGCCGAGCAAGACGGGACCGGGGTTGGAGGGGGCGTCGGGGTGGGGGGGGGGGGGGGGGGGGGGGGTGGAGGAGGGGAGGGGGAGGATGGATCCCAAAATCTATCCGGGAAATCCGGGCAGGAATCAGGAAACAGCTAGGGTTTAATTCGTGGAAAGGTGGACAGTCTCCAAACGCGGGCATGGCGGAGCAAGATGGGGACAGGAGGGAGGGGAGGGAGGGGGGAGTTGGAGGAGGAGGAGGGGGGCGGAGAGGTCCTAGAATCAACCTGGGAACTCCAGACAGGAATCAGAACCAGCTGTGGTTGAAGTCGTGGAAAGATGGATACTCTCCAAATGCGGGCATAGCGGAGTAAGACGGGGACAAGATGGAGGGGGGGGGGGGGTGGAGCTGGAGGAGGAGGAGGAGGGGGGGCGGGGAGGCTATAGAATGAAGCTACCTGGGAAATCCGGGCAGGAATCGGAACCAGCTAGGGTTGAAGTCGGGGAAAGCTGGACAGTCTCCAAAGGCTGGCACAGCGGAGCACGACGGAGCGCTGCCGCCGCTGCTGCTGCTGCTGCTGCTTGTGGTGTTGGTGACGGGAGGGGTGAGAGCAGACTGCACGGCCATGCAGAAGAGCAGGAAGTCCGCAGCCATCTCCTCGCTGCTTCCGGGCTTTAGCGGCACGTAGGGAAAGTCCCCTAATCCTTTTAACCCTGACCCCGGTTGCTGCGACCATGAACCCTGCGACCTTGAATCCTGACCCTGCGATGCTGTCCGTGGAGCCTGTGGGTTTGAACCTTGGTCCTGCGGCAGCGACCCCTGGTTCTGGGACCCGGGCCCTGTGCGAGAGCCTGCTGTCGACCCAGCGGTCTGAGTGGGGAACGAAGCGTGGCGTGGCTCACCGGCAAGACGCCCTGGCTGGGTCTGTCCGCCCGTGTCACCACCAGCAGACTGCTGAGTCGGTTGGCTCAGCCGTCCGTCACTGCTGGGTTGCTGAGTCGGTTGGCTCTGCCGTCCATCACTGCTGGGTTGCTGAGTCGCTTGGCTAGCTTGCAGCTGGCATGCCTGGCCTTGTTGACTAGCTTGCTGAAGCGGTTGGCTTGGCGAGCCAGCAGAACCTTCAGCACAACGCGGGGCAGGCGAGTCATGAGCGGAAGCCGGAGCGACCTGGCCTGCCGCCCCGTGTTCCAGATCACTAGCGTAATGAGACCGCTCTGCCTGGGAAAAGGGGGGTGAAGGATCGGCCCGGAACGCAAAGTCCACGAGCGCGGGCGAGGTCGTGGTAGCCCCGTGGACGTCCCCGAGTTCACCGTGGGCGGCGTCCAGGGAAGCCGCCGGGTTCTGAACGACGTGCTCCTCCTCCCGCCCGGGGCCCAACCCTTGCTGGCAGTGACCGCCACCGCTGCCGCCGCTCCCTCCCCCGTTCTGCTCTCCTGGCTTGGGCCGGGCCGAGGGTGGCGGGTCCGCATCCTCCCTGGAGTCGCAGCGGCCCCGGCTCGCCCCGAGCCACCCACGCCCGCTCCCTCCGTCTTCCGGCTGGGAACTCAAGGAGCCTGCCGAGTCCTGGTAGACGGCGGACGAGGCCCTCGCGGAGCGGGACTGCTGGGGCTGCGGCCGGAAGTCGAAGGGCGCGGCCCTGGCGCCTAAGCTCCGCGACTGCAGCTTCACCAGCTCCGTCAGGGCCCGCCACGAGTCCTGGCCGTTCGTGGCTGAGGCGAAGCGGACGAGCATGGCCTTGAAGGCGCTGAGGCCTAGCTCGCCACCGTCCCGCTGCTCGCGGTCCTCGCTTCGGCCCGTCAGCATCTCGAACAGGAAGCGGCCCAGGGGCGCGTACAGGATGGCCTGCCCCTTTAGGTCCGAGGGCAGCGCGAAGAGAGGGAGGGGCGGCAGAGGGGGCAGGGGCGGCGGCACTGGCCGACAGAACGGCCCGCAGCCGTTGTGGGCAGGAGGAGGAGGAGGAGGAGGATGCGAGGAGGGCGGTTCCCGCAACGGCAACGGCGACGGAAGAAGAGGAGGAGGAGGCGGGTGAGGCAGTGGCGGCGGTGGGGGGCAGGCCTGGAAGGCGTGGTTCGCCTCGCTGAGGTACCGCTGCAGCGTGAAGTCCGAGAAGGAGGGCAGCACCTGCAACGGCCCATGACCTCCACCGCCGAGGTCAAAGCCAGCAGGAGCCGCTGAGCGGCCGGTGGGGGCCTGGCCCCCGTCGCTGTGCCCGCTGTGCTCGCTGCCCGCCGCCTTCGGGGCGCTAGCGGGTCGCACGTGCGCGGACGTCACGCCGCCGGATGAGAGCAGCTGCTCTGCGCGGGATTCCCGCTGAGTGACGAACGTCCAGCTCTCCCCGGAGCTGTCCGACGTGTAGACGGACACCTCCGGCGACACGGTGGAGGGGTAGGATAGGCTGCCGCTGGGGCTGCCCGCGTCCAGCGCGCAGGAGGAGGCCGTGGACAGGAGGCTGGAGCCGCCCGAGAGGGAAGGAGCCGAGTCGTTGGCGCGGATCTCACTGGCCATTCTCGGCAGCGTCTTCGTCCAGCCGTACGTGGACGTGCTCATCGGCGGGAAAGTGGCGTAGGCTGGGTGAGCGTTCCCGTGGACTTCGCAGCTTGGTGGGGTGGCGCTGCTCGGCGCCGGCCCGTTTCCTGGCTTGCCGGAGGGGGAGGAGGAGAGGGAGGAGAAGCAGGAGGAAGAGGAGGAGAAGGAGGGGGTGGAGGAGGACGGGGGGTCCCTGGGGACGACGGAAACGTCTCTGACGGCTGAGCGGGGCGAGTAGACCCTGGCGGCCGGGTACGTGGCGTAGTTGCACTCGGGCCCCAGGCATCGTAGCTGTTCCTGGTCCTTCCAGCCCCGCTCCGCGTTCTCCGGCCTCGTCGGCTTCCGTATCCGCAAGTCCAGCCCCACCAGCTTCTTCTCTTTCTCCTCCATGGGCACGCAGCTGGCGTCTTCCTCGGTGAATGGATCCTGCTGCTTCCTCCACTCTGCCTCTGTGTACGTGTCCCCCTCAGAGCCTCGCAGCGGTAAGTCACTCTCGCCTGAAGACCATCCGTTGAGAGACGAGACTGGAAGGGCGGGGTCGTGTGGCGGACAGAACAGACAAGCGTCAGCGTCGCCCTCACTCTCAGAGCCGCATCGTGGAAGGCTGCTGGTGCTACTCTCGCGTGACAGCGGCGACCCGGTGAGGGGAGAGGCTGGCACAGCTGGGCCGTGTGGTGATGAAGGGCAGAAACAAAGGCTGCCACTTTCGCGTGACAGCGGCGACCCGGTGAGGGGAGAGGCTGGCACAGCTGGGCCGTGTGGTGATGAAGGGCAGAAACAGCTACTGTCGCTCTCAAAGCCCCGTCGTGGAAGGCTGCCACTCTCGCGTGACTGAGCTGACCCGGTGAGCGGAGAGGCTGGAACAGCTGGGCCGAGTGGTGATGAAGGGCAGAAACAAAGGCTGCCACTTTCGCGTGACAGCGGCGACCCGATGAGGGAAGAGGCTGGAACAGCTGGGCCGAGTGGTGATGAAGGACAAAAACTCAAACAGCTGCTGTCGCTCTCAGAGCACCGTCGTAGAAGACTGCCACTCTCGCGTGACAGCGGCGACTCGGTGAGGGAAGAGGCTGGAACAGCTGGGCCCAGTGGTGATGAAGGACAAGAACAGCTGGTGTCGCTCTCAGAGCATCGTCGTAGCGCGCCGCTCTCGCGCGGTGGAAGGGACCCGGGGAGGCTGGGAGCGGGGGCGGGGGCGGGGGCAGGGGCAAGGGCAGGGGGAGGGGGGGAGGCGCGAAGCTCAGGCGCCCGCGGTGAAGACCAGGAGCAGGGGCTCGCGTCGCTCTCGGAGCTTCGCCGTCGCGCCACCCGCTTTTGGAGGGGTACCCGGGGGGAGGAGGACGGGTGGGCGCGCAGAGCCGAGTCGTGCGGCGAAGCGGAAGGCCACCACACGCCGCTGCGATCCGCCGCGTCCGCCGAGCAGCTCCACACCTCCCCTTCCACGATCCGCTCGAAGGACCCCGCCTGCTCCCTCAGCTGGTGGCGATGGAGCTCCGGCGACCTGGACGACCTCGTCGACGAAGACGACGACGACGACGACGACGATAACGAAGAGGTAGACGAGGAGGGATGAAAAGGAAGAGGAGGAGGAAGATGGCCTACGGCCACGCCGGCCCCTCCGAGATGGGAGGTCCGGTCCTGAGTCGCCGCCGACTCATCCGCGAAGGTGACGCGGAGGCTGCCGCTGGGGCGTTTCCTGCTGGACTCCCTGTGCGAGGACGACAGACACAGCGTGGACAGCGCCTTGCGCAGCACTTCCGGCGAGGTGGGGAAGAGGGTGGGGGCGGACGACGACCGCTGCCTGGAGGGCGGTGACGTCAGAGGCGGGGGAAGGGCGTCGGGCGGGGGCCAGGGGGTCGAGGCGTCGCGGGCGGCGTCGTGGCGTTGGCTGTGGTGACTGGGGAGGTAGAGGGGGGTGCGCAGGGCGCGTGCCAGGTCCGCCTGCAACACAGTTCATTAATTAATTAAAGTGTAATGCGTAAAATGTTGGTTTAAACAAAATTTTATTCATTCATCGTAAACATAAGCTCAACAAATAAGTACAGGAAACACAAAAGCAGTATCCTTATTTGAGTGTTACCTATAGATAAAATAATAATCACACAGACTTTACGATGGCAAGATGGCAAATTGATGTTAAAAGTCAGAGGCAAAAAAACAAACAAAAAACCAAAAAAAACAAAAATCAAACCAACAAAACAAAACAAAAAAAAAAAAAACGGGGGGAAAGGGGGGGGGGGTTTAAAAAGCAAATAACTAACCGAAGGGTCTAGTGATGTTGTCATAATTTTTGGGATCTGAGAGAAAGAGAGGGAGAGGATTTCCTGTCTTTTGTTTGGGTATCAAAAACAAATTTTGGCAGACTTTTACTGATTTACAAGCGGTCATTTTGGGCGAAAAAAAAATCGGGACTATAGAAAAATTTTCTTATTAGTTTCTAAATGTACGGTGTTTCCAAAAAGAAGTGTATTGATTTTTCCTTTCTTTCATCTAGTTTATTAAGGGTTTTTTTTTTCTAATACTATTTAAAGGGGCCCAATGTAGTAAAAAAAGCTCTGATGTTTCTGCTGTATATCCCATGAACAAAAGGGCCCTTCTAAAAAGGTGGCTTCTGAAAAAGTCTAATTTAAATCGCAAATTTGGGCAAGCCCGAAGTCAAACAATCCCTTTAATTTGTTCCTTTCTAAAAACCAAAATAATAATATATAGGAACCATAGTGTCATTCGTTGACAAATATTTTTCAGCAGGCTAATTGAAGGATTTGTTTGTATAGTTTGAGATGAATGAATTTGCATATAGTTCTGTATTATAAGCGGGAATGACTCTTTCGTCTGGTCGTCTGCGATTATACGGCTTTGTTGTTGAAACTAGAGGTGGTACTAATTTCCGGGGGGCACTGGTGATTAATCATTTTGTGAAACATTAAAGCTTGTGACGTTTCGTCTTTTTTTTTAGTGTGCAAAATCCAGATTCTTTATAAAACCTTTTCGGGGCTTGTTCCTCTAACAGCTCCAAAAATAATTTTTTAGTTTCCTGCGGGTTTTTTCGAGCATGTTTGAAAGGTTCCAGAATTTTTACCCCAAACAATGTCGGCGTAGTAAAACCCGTGGTAATATAAAGGTTTTGGTCCCAAGAAACCCCGGGCTTTTCCCGCTTTAGTTTGTATTTAAAAGGAACGTAAAAAAAATTTAAAAGGGTTACTTTTCAAAAATACTGTTTATATGTTTTTCCCATTTGCAGTTATTTTGAAAAATCAACCTAAGTGTTTGTGACATTCCGGGTCTTCGAGAACAATATTTCCAAATGACAGGGGGTTAAACTGGATGGGTCTTTCTTAAATGTTAACAATTAAGTTTTTTCTTCATTAAAAATAATTTTTCCCTCGTTTCGCCCGGGTGTTAATTTTTTCCAAGTCGAATGTTAAATTGGGTGCTCTTCTGTCGGGGTCTTTCAAGCAAGTGACACACTTGTGTCATCCGCAAAAAGGGTTTTTTAACAGATTTAATATTTTTGGTTATGTCGTTTATATATATGAGAAATAACAAGGGGCCTAACACAGACCCCCGTGGAACCCCAGAAGGTATTTTTTTGTATTCAGACTTTTTTCCTTTTATAACAACGGCTTGTTTGCGATTTTGTAAATAGTTTTGAAACCATAATGCCAAATTGCCTCTTATACCAAAAGCTTCTATTTTTTTAAAAAATCCCTTTTTTGCCAACTCGATCGAAGGCTTTGGAAATGTCGAGAAAAAAAGGTTGTGAGTTATTCCTTGATCGAATGATGCATAGGTCATGATATTTGATGGAGTTGGTTAACTGTTAAATCTCCTGGAAAAAATCCCTGGGGTGGAGTAATAATATTTTTAAAACCCTTTTAAAAAATTCAACACCCGGCTGTGAACACATCTTCTAAGACCTTGCCTACACAACTTAACAGCGAAATAGGACGATAAAATTTTTACACAGATTTTCGGGTCCTTTTTTATGTAGTGGTGTTACATGAAATCTTCCAAATGTTTGGAAAAATACCCCTTTTCAAACAGCGGTTAAATAGGATGGTTAAGGGGTTTTGTAATAATGTCAACTTGTAGCAATTTGTTATGAATCATATCGGGCCCTGTTGCCTTTGATTTGTCTAAAAAAAAAAAAAATTTCACAAAGTACCTCAGCGTGCATAAGTATAATACCCTAATTTAGAGTATTTTCGGGGTATTTTCGTTTGGACTGTCTAAAGTCGACTGTTGAATAAAAAAATCATTCAATGCGTTGGCCTTGTCTTCGCTGGAAGAATACAAAACCATTGAAAAAGATGGGAGGAATGTCGTCGGATATGCCTTTTTTTTTCATAAATTGTTTTACCAGTTTCCACCATTTCCCTTTGTACCGAACTGTTTTGGGTCAGATGCCTTTAAATCAAGTTCATTTAAATATTCCAGTTTTTCGTCTCTAAAACTTAATGGTTACTAAGTTTCTATAAGTCCAATAAGCTCGCCAGTCTTTGTCTTTATTGCGCTTTTGCTTTTTTAAACAAACCCATACCCCTGTTTTATAGCCCAGCGAAGTCTGCATTTATCCAAGGGAGCATCTTTAGAGCGAATTGTAACGGTTTTTTCAGGCATGCAATTGCAGGCGGCTTCGAAAAAAATAGTATTAAAATGTTCAGCACAGTCTCAATGGATCCATTTTGCACAGCATCGGCCAAGGCTATACGAGACAGCATGTTGCAGAATTTAGTGGCATCTAATCTGTCATAATTGTATAATGTTCTTTTGAAACTATAATTAGTATTGGTGTTATTGATCACTGTTGCACATGGCACACAGTGGTCACTACCCAAAACCCTATTTTCTTTTAATAACTTGGGGGGGTCTGGGTTATTAAAAAGATCAATACATGTATTTTTTGTCGGAGTTATTCTAGTGTCAGAATTAGTAAGCTGGTCAACTGAAACATGTGGGGATTTCAACTAAGTGCTTGCTTGGGAAGTTAAAGCCGGAGTTGAAGTCCCCAAAGGCAATAAATTTTAAACCAGTGTTATTCACATTCCAAAAGCTTTGTCTGATTAAATCCCAATAGTCAACTGTGGCACTCGGTTGTCGGTAGAATGAACCTATTAGTATGGTTTCCTTGTTAATTTTGGTTTCAATCCAAATAGCTTCAAAACCGGGACATGAAGATCGGGTCTGTGCTTACAGAATAAGTGTCGTTTCACGTATATGGCTACTCCACCACCATTGTGGTTTAACGGTCGGTCTAGTCTAATCGGTGGATGGAAATGTAGTAAGTCTGTTTGAGCACTAGTAAGGTGCAGAGCTAGCCACGTCTCAGAACATGTAATAAGATCATATTTATTGCATTCGGTTTCAGTGTCCGATATGTGTTTAGGTATACTTCTTGCACTGAGATGAATTATTTTAATTTCATAATTAGGGGTAGGGCCTGGGTTAGATTCGATATCTCCTGAGCGTAAGAGAAGCAATTGTAACAAACCAGATGACAAACTTGATAACTGTAATCTTTTTCTTGCGATTCCGAATGAAAACAACGAGATGTGGAATGCCCTGTGTTTTCAACAACAGTTGTCTGCTCAGCAAAAAGGAAAAAGAAAAGGGCTATCGTCACTCGATTATGCTTCTCGAGCAGCATAAAATATAAAATGAGATCACTGATAATTTACAAAAAAATACTTTGTCATGATTATTGACGCTCTATTGTAAAAACATCCAATCCTGGCTCTATAAACACACAAATCATTCGCCATTTTATGTAACGGTTCCCATGAGAACGCAAAACAAAAACAAGCCCAGGATGGATGTGTAGTTTTGTGCGGTATACAATAACAACAAGCGACTGTCTTCCAATCCAGTCTCTCTCAAGGCTTCTCTCTAGAAAAAAATATACTGTTCATTCTGCAATTAAATGTTAACGGATAATGAAAAAAGAAGACAACCAAAAAACAAAAACAAAAAACAAACAAAACAGTAAAACAAGAGTGATGGAGAAAAGAAAAGAAAAAAGAAAAAACAGAAAAAAATTGAGTGACAAATTAATTTCTTAATTATTATATATACTGTCTTACAGATATACAATGTGTATGGCGAGGGTTGTTTGCGCCGCTATAGGCGCGGTAATTTACATCATTATTCAGTCGTAGTCTAAATCAAACGAAAGGGCTCACGTTTTTTTCCTTTACGTGTAGCTACAACGGAAAAAAATTGACGTGCAAGTCAGGCTACAGTTACAGATTCGTACAATACAATGCGCATTTCGTAACACTCACATTGATGGGACACAATTGTTTGCAATAAGGTATCCTACCTATCTTAATTTAGATGTTACTTAATGTGCGGGGCTTGATTGAGTGTTTGCGTGTACCTGAGAGTGCGGTGTACGATGATTTAACGATGTGCGTGGTTCGATTGTTTGCGTGTGTGTGTGTGGGGTGGTGGGTGGGGGTGGGTGTCGTGTGCAAGCGCGTAAAATGTTGTCCGTTGAGACTATTCTATGCGCATACATGAACGCAAACGCACACCAAAAACGCACGCACGGCGCGCGCGCCACACACACACACAACCCCACACACCACCACACACACAAAACACTATATATATATATAAGAGAGAGAGAGAGAGAGAGAGAGAGGAGAGAGAGAGAGAGACAGACAGACAGACAGACAGACAGACAGACGACAACAGACGACAGAGACAGGGCAGAGAAAAGAAGAGACAGACGACAGACAGAGACTAGAAGACAGAAACAGAGACAGACAGGACAGGGAGAGAGACAGTGGTATGTGTGTGTGAGCGAGAGTGACAGAGCTAGAGGAGTAGGAGTAGTAGTAGTAGTAATGATCGCTTTTATACCGCGTGTGTGTGCGCGGGTGTGTATGCGTGCGTGCGTGCGAGTGTGCGTGCGTGCAAATCACTACTTCGAGACAAGCTTTCAATCAAATCAATCGTCAGTCAGTGAAGCCGTGAACCCCTCCACCCCAGATCTTGATCACAAGGCTTCGTCTGTATCACCTCCTCTGACTCCGCAAACAGACCCAGAAAATAACTGAACAACCGCAAACACTGACTCTCTTCATTCACTCCAGCGCACACAAAGATACGGGCCAAGGTCGACAACACCAAAGATTATAATCTTTGACAACACACGCAACGCACGCAACGCTTTCCGGCACCCTCTAGGGGCGACAACTCGGCCAAAGGCGGTTGCTCCGCGAGTGGACAAAGGGGTGTAACCCATGGTGTAACCCGTGGGCGCTGGCTTCGGACGCGGTGTGACACAACGTTGCAAGGTGTCTGATGCAAGCGCGGAGTGATAACCAAGGAAAGGGCTGTTGGTATCATGTGCTTCTGCCACTAGCAAACAAGCTGCCTCAGTGTGCACACATGGGTACATGTACGTATGCCCTGGCTGCAAAAGTTCGTGAGCCGGTGTGGCCTAGCGGTAAGGCGTTAGGCTGGTAAGCGGAAGGACCTCGGTTCGACACCGCTTCGGCTCTCCTTTCTCTTCAAAAAAGTTGTGGTTTGTGGACACTGTCTCGTGACTTTGTCCGTCACTCCTACTGAAACATTAAAATGGCTCTCATCGCTGCCCATCTTAATGCAGATGCATTCTGGTGGTGACAGTGTAGCGATAGGTATATAATCTCCTTCTCCCCCCCCCCCCCCCACCTCCATACCCCCTTACCCCACTCTCCCCGTCCCTAATAAGCCTTATGGTTTCTGTGGACGTTAAGCACCACGTTTACTTACTTACTTGCAAAAGCCGGCAGATTGCAAACACAAGCGGGGGGCGTTTTGTTCAAGTAGCTTAGGCCTAATCCGGACTGCCTAATGTGAGCCGGTTTGGCCTAGCGGTAAGGCGTTAGGCTGGCAAGCAGAGGGACCTCGGTTCGAATCCGTTTCGGCTCTCCTTTCTCTTCAAAAATTGTGGTCTGTGGACACTGTCTTGTGACTTTGTCCCTCACAATTAATGAAACATTAATATGGCTCTCATCGCTGCAATCTTAATGCAGGAGTCATTCTGGTGATGACAGTGTAGTGATAGGTATATAATCTCCCTCTCCCCCCACCTCCGTACCCCCTTCTCCCCGTCCCTAATAAGCCTTACGGTTTCTGTGGACGTTAAGCACCATGTTTACTTACCTGACTGCCCGGCTCAGTTGTTGGAACGATACGCTGTCTTGCTAACACAAAAAGCTCCAACTCAGTGAATTGCAGTCATGCTGAGGCGGATAGGACATTAAGAACAGGTCGTCAACAAAATCGGTCTTCTCCCCGTCCCTAATAAGCCTTACGGTTTCTCTTGACGTTAAGCACCATGCTCACTTTTCGGTGTTCAGGCCAGTCTCTCTCTCTCTCTCTCTCTCTCCCCCCATTTTATAAAATACATACTCGTTCATGCTTTTATGTATAGATTATATATATATATATATATAAATGATGCCTGTAATTTTATATTTACTCATCAGCAGCTCAGCAAGGACTAGTTGTCAGACAGGTTTTTGACTGAACCTAAACTACAATCCTTGTCAAATAAAGTTTTCGAGTTCCAGTTCTCTCCTCTCTCTCTCTCTCTCTCTTCTCCCCTCCCCCCCCCCCCCCCCCCCCCCCCCTTCCACCCATCTGTATCCGTGGTTTCGTGGTTGTCTTTCCCTTCTAAGCTAGCACAGATGTGGACTTTTATCATCGGTGCCTGCTCGTGTAAAACTCTGACATCACTTTGGATTAGATTATTTGATTACCCGTGTGC
>JABMCL010002965.1:647500-662500 GCA_018857735.1 Alviniconcha marisindica | reverse complement strand
CACACACACACACACACACACACACACACACACACACACACACACACAAAGGGCAGCGCTCATTGCCTTCTTCTTGACACTTTGTGTGTGTGTAAAATGAGTGTATCCTTATGTCTTTGTAAGCGCTCTGGGCTCCTACGAGATGGGGCGCCATAAATTATCTATTTTTATCATACTATTTACTTGAAATGTCCAGTATTTTGGTTGCGTTTCTCTTTGTTCTGGTTTGACCAAACTAGACCATAAATTGACCGAAACAGTGCCGGCCGTGACTATTTATTTTCATTCCGTTCCTACTGACGGCCCGTGGCGTTTCTTCGCTAGGGGTTTTGGTACTGAATCTGAAACAGAGCGAGGCCCAGAGCCCTCGTGCCGAATCAACACACGAGGGACTTCATTAGCGCTCGAAAGCCGTAACACAAACACAACAACAAAGACCTGAGTCGCCTACGGTAACTGCCACCTGGCATGCGAGTAAATGTATACAAGGTACATAAACTCCACCAGAGGAAATGCAAAAATAAGCATGGTGCTTAACGTCCACAGAGACCATAAGGCTTATTTGGGACGGGGAAAAGGGGGGTACGGAGATAGACTACATACCTATCGCTACACTGTCACCACCAGAATGACTCCTGCATTAAGATGGGCAGCGACGAGAGAGCCACTTTAATGTTTCATTAATTGTGTGGGACAAAGTCACAGGACAGTGTCTACAAACCACAACCTTTCTGAAGAGAAAGGAGAGCCGAAGCGGATTCGAACCGAGGCCCCTCTGCTTTTAACGCCTTACCGCTAGGCCAAACCGGCTCACGAGGTAATGTACCTCTGGTGGAGTTTATGTATCTTGTATTTACTGGCATGCCATGTGAGATCGATGATGTACCTCCGGTAGACCTAGTATTTACTCGCATGCCAGGTGAGGTGACTCCGGTCTTTGTTGTTGTGCTTATGTGACCTCTTTCGAGCGCTAGTTTGTTTAGTTTTAGTGGGGTTTTGTATTGTTTGCTTTTTGTCTGTTTGTTTGCTTTTTGTCTGTTTGTTGTCGTTGTGTGTGTGTGTGTGTGTGTGTGTGTGTGTGTGTGTGTGTGTGTGTGTGTGTGTGTGTGTGTGTGTGTGTGTGTGTGTGTGTGTGTGTGTGTGTGTGTGTGTGTGTGTGTGTGTTCTTGTTGTTTTTCTGGGGGTGTGTGGGTTGGTTCGTTCATCACAACGGCTGGTATTTCCCGGCAATTTGTCTTGGCGGCAGGGGGAGATAAACGCCCCCCGCTCAATAACGGATCGCTTAATGTTCTGCGTCAGATGTGACACAAATCCGTCAGTGTCAGGAAAACCTATGCATGCCATGTCAATCCGCTTAAAAAATATATAAAAAATTATTTAAAAAAAAAAAAAAAACGGGACAAACTGCAATATGAACTGTTCTGTTACGTCCATTTGCACCGAACTTGATTCTTGATTCCCACCAGACCTGGGATCCAGCTTTTCTGACGCGTGTCAGTTTTGAACTGGTGTCAAAAGAATTCTGAGTCTCTCACATAACCGTCACGGTTGACCGGCCGTTAAACACTCCTTCCTTCCTGTGATTCGTCCTGAGATGACCCTATAATAATAATTATAATAATGGGTTTTGTAAAGCGCCTACCCTGCGGCTCAAAGCGCTGAACAAGCATACACACATAATGTACATCGAGATGGAAAATGTTATCCCCAAAAATATATATATAATGTATATATCGACAAGTGCTCAAGCATAATTATGCAAAAGATGCACACACACACACACACACACACACACACACACACACACACACACACACACACACACACACTGCACAGACTGATGGGAGTGAAGGACAATGTGGTTTAACTGAAATATTCTGAGAGAGAAAAATGTCTTGAGTTGACTTTTTGAAGGAAGAGAGAGTAGCAGAGTGCCTGATCGGCTGATGTCTTGGGGGAGATTGTTCCAGATGTGGGGGCCAAAGTGTGAGAAAGTGTGAAAGCCATGGGTTTTGCGGTTGAAACGTTGGATTTTGGGCATGCGTGTGTCTGACGAAGAGCGGAGAGAGCGGGAAGGACTGTAAAGGTGTAGCAGCTCAGAAAGATAAGAGGGAGCGGAACCTGTGATTGCGTTGTAACACATGCAAGCAATTTTGTATTTTATCCGTTCAGAAATTGGGAGCCAGTGGAGTTGCTGTAGGAGAGGTGTGCAGTTTTGATGGCGTGGAGCTCTGAGAATGAGGCGTGCAGCAGTATTTGACTTTCTTCATTGGTTGAATTACAGAGTTCGGAGTGCCCATGAGAAGAGAGTTGCAGTAGTCTAGTCTGGACAATACACAAGAAGTTACAAGTTGTTTTGCTGCATCTTCTGTGAGGAACCTACGGATGGAGCTGATGCGTTTTAGTTTATAGTAGGCTGTTTGACATGTTTTGATTACGTGTTGCTTCATTGTGAGGTTAGAGTCAAGAATAAATCCTAAGTTCCTGACTTTGTCTGAAAACAGAATTTCATGAGTACCGACCATGACTGACGATGGTAAGCAGTGACACGAGGACAGAGAAGGTGTCGAGAAGAGAATGGCTTCAGTTTTATCTTCACCGAGAGTGCGGTTGATGGGACGTTGACATCCAAGAACCAACCAAGCAGCTCACGGATTTTTTTCTATTTTTTCCCCTCCCGTACTTTCTTTCCTTTCTGGCATACGTTTGAAGAGAATGCCTTTCTTCCTGTCCCAGTGTCTTAGACAAAACTATACAGTCATATATATATATATATATATATATATATATATATATATATTAATATTATATATATTAAGTATATTTTGTAGTTGTTGTTGTTGTTTTGTGTGTGTGTGTGTGTGTGTGTGTGTGTGTGTGTGTGTGTGTGTGTGTGTGTGTGTGTGTGTGTGCCTAATAAATAAGATTTTAAGTGGCGGAGAGTAAGTGGCGGAGAGCCACTGTTCCTCATCTTGATTCTGACAGCATTTGCTTTCTGGTGAATTTGAATAATACCCACACTCTCGGTGAACTGTACACAAAGTATGCAGACACCAACGGATAAGGAATTCAGTGACCCAAATAAATGTATACATTTTCGGGGTATTACTTTGGAATTTGATATCAAATTTCAGTGTCTCAGAAACAAAATGCCGACGTGTTCATCGGCATGGATGATGCAAGCACTTTACGAATCAGGAAAGTGCGTGTGTTAAAACTATACCCCCCCTCCCCCCGCACGCACACACACACACACACACACACACACACACATCTCAGACGGCGGACACAGGCGGAAGTGAGGATAGCTTAGTGATCAGAGCGCCGGACACGTGATCGAAAGGTCTTGGGTTCGAGTCTCGGCAGGAGAGTTTTCTTCTCCGAGGTCAACTTTCTGTTCTGTCAGAGCTCAGGAGCTGTGTGAAAGTCGAGGTGGCCGTCCTGGGCTCCCGTCCCTAATAAGCCTACGGTTTCTGTGGACGTAAAGATTTATTGAACCATGCTTCGGCACTGGTGATGGTGAAGTGTTGCTCAGTGTCCTCAGATGTTAGTTGACTTATTAGGGACAAGTTGTGACCAATGCCGAAGCACGGTTCAATAATTCTTTACGTCCACGGAAACCAGATGGCTCGTTAGGACGGACAGCCCAGGACGTCCACCTCGACTCTCACACAGCTCCTGAGTTATGTGAATTTGGCATTGGTCTCAGCTTGTCCCTGATAGGTCAACTGACATCTGAGGACATTAAGCATCACTTCATCATCACCTCCGCCACCTCGGTGCTGGGTACGGCTGCAGACTGGGTCTGGTTAGTTTATCCACTCCGGTCCTAGCTAAGCTATAGAACAGCTTATTATCCACCGTCTCTCGTTGACCTTTTGCAACACACACACACACACACACACACACACACACACACACACACACACACACACACACACACACATGTATAGGCCTACATACATACACCATGCACACACCACACTGACACGCACCCACACACACAAGCCTACGTACACATCACGCCGCACACACCACATACACGCACCCACCCACACGCTGATGCCACACGGACTGATACCTGGAAACCGATGATGTAGAATATTATATTTCATGCGGCACGCACCCACACAAAACGGCGGTGAAACTACATCGCTGAAGAGAAATAAACTGAGACAACAGTAATCTACCCGCCGCCGAAACTGATCCAGCTGAAACCGGAACGAACCGAATCCAACCGGACAACTAGACCGCACCGACCAGCGAAACCGCGGTTGGGGTTCAGTAATAATGTCAATTGCAATGACCTATTAGCATTACAGAGGTCCAGGCCACACTCAACGCCTCGCTCGTAAAGACCGAGGAGACCGTCAGCCACCGCCAGAACAACTATGTTAAAGAGGTAGGGACCCCGCCAGTGCGAAGCAACTTGTGTACTCCGCTAGTTGCTGTTTTAAAGCAGAGTGCACTGAGGAACTGTGTGAAAGTCGAGGAGGCCGTCCTGGGCTCCACGTCCTTATGAGCCTTATGGTTTCTGTGGACGTAAAGCCCATTCTTAACAGGGCGAATGTTTGTTCGCCGAACATACTTCGGACAGTTCGACGAACTATGATTCGTTTCTTAATTGAACTTTTAGTTCACCGAACATGGTTCGGACAGTCCAAACTTTACTTCGTTCTCAACTGGCTCGTAATGAGATGCAAGCTTCGGCCCGAACTTGCGGCAGACGCGCAGCAGACAGCATGATCGAAAATGTAGGCTAAAGTCAAGTCAAGTCAATATACTTTCATCATCCCTCACAGGGTAATTCAACTAACTACTATTTCATTGTGGGTCTCCGAGACAAGGCTGCGCCTCCCACAAGTCAACAAATAAACAAATTCCCTCCGAAGCGAGTGAAGAACCTAGCGACACCGTCATCCATTTTGATTTTGATTTTTTCTTCATCCACAGGAGAGCTCTGCTCTCAACCAATCAGAGGCAATGATCGTAGAATAGGGCGAATGTTCCCAGAACATGTTGAGCGAAGCTTTTTGGACCCCGAATATAGCTTCGACGAATACTTCCAACTAGGTTCGCGAAGAAAAGTTGGCCCAATTAAGAACCAACTAGCTTCGCCGAATACTTCCAACTAGGTTCGCGAAGAAACATTCGCCCAATTAAGAACGGGCTTAAAGCAACACTGAACCATGCTTAGGCAGTGGTCACAGTTTGTCCCTAATATGTCAGCCCGACATCAGAAACCGTAAGGCCCATTAGGGCGGAAAGCCCTGGACGGCCACCTCGACTTTCACACAGCTCCTGAACTCTGAGCGCTGTTTCTTCCTTCCTTCCGGTGATGCTTAATGTCCTCGGATGTCAGCTGACATATTAGGGACAAGCTGAGACCAACGCGTTAGCATGATTCAATATAGCTTTACGTCCACGGAAACCATAAGGCTCGTTAGGACGGACAGCCCAGGACGGCCACCTCGACTCTCACACAGCTCCTGAACTACATGACTGAGCGCTATGTTGCTTCCACAGTCATAAAACTCATATCAGTACCAAACCTTTCGGAGGGCGCTGACCGCGTCGACAGCTGCGCGGAGATAGAGAGTGCCCCTTCAGTGGCGTAACCAAATCTGGCAGAGTTTGGAGGAAGGTGCCGAAAAGCGATGCTCGGAGTGTGGACCATACGGTGTCCGAAAAGCAACTGTCGAGGAACGCTGTCAGCACCCCGATGATGAAGTGTTGCTTTACGTCCACAGAAACCGTAGACTTATTACGGACGGGAGCCCAGGACGTCCACGTGACCTCGACTTTCACACAGCTCTTGAGCTCTGATTTTCTTCTTGAAGTAAGTAAACATGGTGCTTAATGTCCACAGAAACCATAATAATAATAGAAATTTGTAAAGCGCCTACCCTGCGGCTCAAAGCGCTGAACAAGCATACGCACATAATGTACATCGAGATGGAAAATGTTATACATTTTTTATTTTTTATTTTTTATCGACAAGTGTTCGAGCATAATTATGCAAAAGATGCACACGCACGCACGCACGTACGCACACACACACACACACACACACACACACACACACACACACACACAACACACACACACTGTACAGGCTTATTAGGGACGGCAATTTTCTTACGTCAGCACCCCCCCGTAAGGTTCAGACTGCAAGAGAAACATTGCACCGAAGCACGCATGTAAACACGAGGCGCGTCTGCGAGGGGTAAAAAAGGGGTCCGTCTATTCAAACGAATTCGGTTTTATTTGTACTGGTGAAAGCAATGTGGGCGGTTATAAAAGAAACAGAGCTGTGTGAAAGTCGATTTACTGTCTTTGTGAACGTAAAGCTACTGAAAGTCGACAGAGCTCGGGAGCTGCGTGAAATTGGAGGTGGCCGTCCTGGGCTCCCCGTCCCTAATACGCCTACGGTTTCTGTGGACGTAAATCAACACCTGGGGCAGGTTTAATAAACACGGCTATAAACTACGCTAGCGGAAAGCCCTCCGGCAACACAATCATAGTTCAGGAGCTGTGTGAGAGTCGAGGTGGCCGTCCTGGGCTGTCCGTCCTAACGAGCCTTCTGGTTTCCGTGGACGTAAAGAATTATTGAACCGTGCTTTGGCATTGGTCACAACGTCCCTAATATGTCAACTGACATCTGAGGACATTAAGCATCACTTCATCATCATCAGCCCCCCGGCAACACACTGCGCGGTTATAGTTCATTATGTGCACGATTCCAAGTTACGACAGCCCCGCCAAATCGCAGCCACGATCGGCCCCCCGCCCCCCCCACCACCTCCCCCCTCCCCGTGCCTAATAGTCCGTACCGTCTGTGTGGATGTAAAGCAATACTGGACAATTGAGGCTGAGATTGGACAATCTGAGATGTCCATTATACAAACTTGCTGCCGTTTGAGCACCATCCAGTCAGCTGAGAGTTTTTGGAGACCTCATGGCGTAACCAGTCGTGGCACTGGAGGATATCGCAAACCAGTGCTTAGACTATGAGGTCCAGTGAGTCTACCTTTAGCACGTGCTGACGTCAGCGGTTCTGCCTGAGGAACTATCCAAGTTAATGAGTAGAAAACAAAATGAAAATAATGGGAGAAGGTCCTAGGTTCGATTCCTCTTCGGCTCCCTTTCGCTTTCCAAAGTTGTGGTTTAGGGGACAGTCTAGTTGTGACTTTGCCCCTGCAATGAATGAAATATGAAGCTAAACGGCTCACACCGCAGCTCATCTTAATGCAGAATCATTCCTGGCGGTAATAATGAATCATTAGATACAGTCCTCACCCCCCAACACAATAGCCCTCATCCCCCTCCCCCACCACACACAGGCGCGTATTCCAGTCCTCAGCCTTTATTACAAAAGTGGAACAGGACAGGACACACACACACACAGCCAAACCGCGGTTGGGGTTTAGTAATAATGTCAATGGCAATGACCTATTAGCATTACTGAGGTCCAGGCACATTCCAGGCCACACTCAACGCCTCGCTCGTAAAGACCGAAGAGACCGTCCGGGGGGGGAAAAAAAAAATTTGGGGAAAAAAACCGAAAGCTGTTTGACATGGATAGACCGAAGGGCATGGACGAAAGAATGAATATATTGCACAAATTTGATAGCTGTTTGTCATGGATGAAAGAATGAATATATTGCACAAATTTGACAGCTGTTTGTCATGGATGAAAGAATGAATATATTGCGCAAATTTGATAGCTGTTTGTCATGTCCGTGCGAAACAGTAACGGAAGTGTGTACTTTAATGTTTCTTGCACAAAATTATGTCAAAAGCAAAACAAACAGAAAAATAAAAAATAAGAAAGGAACAAAAGGGCGTTAACCCCGGCGCAATGAAAAATGGCCAGGCCGTTACGTTTTGCCAAGACTACGGGCATGGACCTATATATAGGTGGACATATATATGTGTGTGTCCATGGCATGGACCTATGTGTAGGTCCATGACTACAGGTGTAGGCTTCACGTCAGCTAGTCTCTGAAGACGTACCAGGGAAGAAAGCCGGAAAAGGGAGGACTAAGCGGGGTCATTACCCGACGTTCCAGCGTCATCACACACACACACACACAACAACAACAACAAAACGGATAATTATTAGCTACTGTCAAGAGCCTAGCCAAAAAGAGAGTGATCAAGCAACCCAATGTCAACAACTACAACAAATTATATAGACAAAAAACCAAAAATAAAGACAAAACACTAAATGATAATATATGATAATCATTTTCTATTGATATTACCATATTAATCAACTGAATGAGGTGTTTTCATTTCACCAAGGACTACACCATATACCTGCTAATCAGGTCCCCCAATTACAGTTACAGGTACAGCGAGAGAGAGGGAGAGGGCAAAAAAAGGGGAGGATAAAAACTAAAAAAAACTAATTCATTCTTCTGCCGTGTTTGGAAAAAGGACACTTTTGAACATTTTATGGTGAAAAACTGGAAATCACGCACACACGCACGCACACCCGCATGTACACACATACAACAACAACAACAACAACAACAACAACAACAACAACAACAACAACAACAACAACAACAACACACACACACACACACACACACACACACACACACACACACACACACACACACACACACACACACACACGCTCACACACAATAAAGAAAACAATACAGTCTTGAGACAGTCGATTGTTTCTTGGATTTGTACGTTCCGTCAACCGCACAGGGTCACCTTGGGACGATCAGACTGCAATGAGGTGTCTGATGCAACGTTCACCAAGGGACTACACCATCACATACCCTGCTAATCAGGTCCCTTCTTCCTAATTACAGTTACAGGTACAGCCGTAGAGAGAGAGCGAGAGTGGCAAAAACTTAGTGACGAAGGATAAAACTAAACAAACAACCTAATTCATTCTTTCGTGAATGCTTTCGGCTACACACAGGCACATCAATTTTAGTAACATTTCTATATTAGGTGAATAATACTAACAATGGCCGTGGCATAACAAAGAACTTTTGTCAGTCACACGCCTGTTGACAGCATCTGCGCACTGCAAGCTGTTGCACTACCATCCCCGAAAAACAGGCTGCGCGCGCAGCACTGGTAGTCTTTCCTGGTGGTTGGTTAGACGCGTTTAACGCCGACTTGTTTCCGAAGAGGTACTGGCGGGAACCGAGATCCCAGGAGGTGGGGGAAGAGGGAGACTACACTTAACTTCCTACACTGTCACCACCAGAACGATTTCTGTAGTAAGATGAACAGTAATGAGCGCCATTTTAATGAGAGAATAAAGTCACAAAAATGATTTCTGTAGTAAGATGAACAGTAATGAGAGCCATTTTAATGAGAGATAAAGTCACAAGAATGATTTCTGTAGTAAGATGAACAGTAATGAGAGCCATTTTAATGAGAGAATAAAGTCACAAGAATGATTTCTGTAGTAAGATGAACAGTAATGAGAGCCATTTTAATGAGAGAACAAAGTCACAAGATCACAACGTTTGAAGAGACATGAGAGCCAAAACGGCTGAATCAGTCGAGCCAAGGTCCTTCTGCTTACCAATGTAAAGCTTTACTGCTAGGCCTTTTTTTCTTCTTCTTCTTCCCCCCCCCCCCCCCCCTTCTCCCCGTTTCAGTCAGTGATGCCTTAAGCCTGAGCTCTGGAGATCTTTTTCGTTTAAGTGTTCCTTTACGTCCACATGCACCATCAGCGACGGGGAGCCCAAGACGGCCACCTCGACTTTTACACAGCTCTTGAACCGCTGGACCACGTGACAAGCCGGCTCACTTTGCCAGGCCGCGTGGGAAGCAAAACAGCTACTAGGCGCGCGCGCGTGTGTGTGTGTGTGTGTGTGTGCGTGTGCGCACGCGCGCGTGTGTGTGCGTGTGTGTGTGTGTGCGTGACCGAGTAGTCTACTTATCTTACCGCTGAAACGGACTCTACCAGTATTGTGCAGACTGCCTACGCCAAAGGCCGAACGACAAACAGCCTCAGTCTGCCGGAGTTCCCCAGCCGGGGGGTGATTCCAGGCTAACTACGCACGGTAAACGTAAGACAATGCTGACAGGGTGACATTTCCGCGTGTCAGTCGCCATCGCTGCATGGTGCAGACGATCGTTTATTTAACTCTGTGTCAAAGCGGTGAACATCACAGCTGACGCTGCCCCGAGCGGGGGTGCTTATTGTCAAAACAAACAATGCGGTGACTGACTGGCTGGAGTTTGGGCAACGACCACGCCGACACACACACCTCTCTCTCTCTCTCTCTCTCTCTCTCTCTCTCTCTCTCTCTCTCTCTCTCTCTCTAACAGCTAAAAAAAATTCGTTCGTTCGTTCTCAGCCACATATCCACACCCAATCACTCCCTTACACACACACTCCAACAAACACACACGCACACAAGACTCATTGACTCTCTCTCTCTCTCTCTCTCTCTCTCTCTCTCTCTCTCTCTCTCTCTCTCTCTCTCTTTCTCTCTCTCTCTCAGTCTCTCTCAGCCACATATCCTCACCCACTCACTCACTTACACACACCCACACACACACACACTGACACACACGCACAGTGTGTTTCAGTGACACACACCACCACACCACACACAAAGTAGGTGAGTAAAGTAGGCCTAGGCATCACACGAAGTTGGACACCTTGAGTGTGCCGCGGTTGCCGATCAGTCGTCGCAGGTCTACTCAGTCAGTCGTATCTGACACGCGCCACCCGCGACTGACTGAACATGCACGCGTAAGTAAGCAAACATGGTGCTTAACGTCCACAGAAACCGTACGGCTTATTAGGGACGGGCAATGCACGCGTAAGCACGACTGACTTTTATAAGTGACCTGCGTGAAATCCACGAGAGAGAGAGAGAGAGAGAGAGAGAGAGAGAGAGAGAGAGAGAGAGAGAGAGAGAGTGATTGATTGATTGATGAAAGAGAGAGAGAGAGAGAGAAGGTGCGGGGGTGGGGGACCCTGCAAACAGTCACATGTAGACCTTGGCACAGAGACAGAGAGAGAGAAAGAAGGGGGCGGGGGCATGAACGAACAAAGGTGTGGGGAGGGGGGTAAGGAGTGGTAGACAGCGTGGCAGCGAGACAGACAGAGAGAGTGTGTGTGAGAGAGACTACAGAGACAGACAGACAGACAGAGCGAGAGACACAGAGAGAAACTTCAGTGGCGGAGAGAGAGGGACAGGCGAGAAGGAGAGAGACTGATACCATGACTCCAAGTGAGAGACACACTGAAAGCCAGACAGAGGAGAGAGAGAGAGGGGAGGAGGGGGGGGGGGCATGAACGAACAAAGGTGTGGGGAGGGGGGTAAGGAGAGAGTGAGTGTGAGAGAGACAGAGACAGACAGACAGACAGAGCGAGAGACACAGAGAGAACTGACTTCAGTGGCGGAGAGAGAGGGACAGGCGAGAAGGAGAGAGACTGATACCATGACTCCATGAGAGAGACACTGAAAGCCAGAGAGAGAGAGAGAGGCTAAGAGCAGACTGTAATAGAGAGAGAGCTCTAGACGGTGGGGGCGGGGGACTGAGTGACACGGACAGATCTTGGCAGAGAGATTGGAGAGGCCTGGCAGTGCGCAATAAAAACGCACGTATACTTTCTGTGTGGGGGCACCATAGTTCAGGAGCTGTGTGAGAGTCGAGGTGGCCGTCCTGAGCGCTGTCCGTCCAACGAGCCCTCTGGTTTCCGTGGACGTAAAGCTATACTGAACCATGCTTCGGCATTGGTCTCAGCTTGTCGCTAACACTGAATAACATGTCAACCGACATCTGAGGACATCAAGTTAAGCAACACTGCCTACCTACCTCTGTGCGTGGGCTAAGTCAGCAAGTGTGCCAGTGTTTATTTAGTCAGGGGTATCACATATAGCATAACACCGTCAACCCGACACCCTCGGACAAATGGGGGTTGACTTAAACGCCCGGCGATCCGTCAGCGCTGCGGCCTGCCTGCGTGGGGAGTGTGTCATAAACAATAACAGCTAACTTATATATATATATATATATATATATATATATATATATATATATATATATATATATATATATAATCTATAGCGCTACTCTCTGATCGACACAAACTGAGTCACTGCGCTTTACAACATGTGTTCTCTAAACATTTCCAGCGCTGTACACACTGTGACACTCAGCCGTGCCGGGCTGCCCATTCAGTATATCGTCGAACTCATGACCGACCTAAAACACACTGACACTCCCCGGCCCCGACCCCGACCCCCCACCTACCCACCCATCCACATAACTGTGTCAGCCGTGTGTGTATGCGTGTGCCGCACTCGTACGTGTGTGTGTGTGTGTGTGTGTGTGTGTGTGTGTGTGTGTGTGAGCGCGCGCTGCGCTCGCAATGGGTGAGAGAGACCGGGTGTGTGTGTGTGTGTGTGTGTGTGTGTGTTGTGTGTGTGTGTGTGTGTGGAGTGAGAGAGAGAGAGAGGGGGGGGGACGGAGGGAGAGAGAGGCAGATTGACACAGAGATGGAGAGCGATTAACGAGTCACAGTCAGTCCCGACTGAGCACGCGCGTGCGCCGCGCGAACTCCACGTGCACACGCGAGAGAAGATATAATATATAAAATACAGAAATTGACCGAGCGAGACACAGACAGCACCGACAGATAATTATGATACATATCGCTACTATCAGACACAGTCAACCTCAAAAGCAGCTACAGTGAAAACGGAGGGAATGTATCAAATTGCTTACCCTCAGATTCTCCTGTTTTTCATCAGCCAGATAGTGGGCTCGTCTCTCGAGGTCTGGCGAACGACGCATTTTTCACATAGTAGTTCGAGTAAGCACAACTCACATAGCTCCGGCTCTCTCAACGAATCCTGCCTGAATGAACACTCCTCAAGCAATGTGAAAACTTCTCAGCCCAGCGTCTTTTCTGTCAGTCTCCGCCGCCGTGTCGCACGAAACACGCGACAAGAAGTTCGTCTGCCAACAAGGCAGGGTCGAGAAACCACGTGGGCTGGACTGGCGGAGCCGCGATAATCACAACAAAGCTGGCAAGGGAGATCACTTCAGCGTTGACGTAACAACTGTGCGGGGAGGTGGGGGCGAGAATGGCCGAAGTTGGCTCCCCCCCCCCCCCCCCCCCCCCCCCCCCCCCCCCCCCCCCCCCCCACCCCCCCACCCCTCACCCCACCCCACCCCCTTTCCGAAACCGCTCACCCTCAAGGCACAGGACGCATTGTGACGTGATGTTGAAGAGACTGACCTGCTATACCTACACGCACACGGCGAGAAAGGCTCAGCGGTTTCGGGTAACTTCTACTACTACTAGACAAGATAATCAGTGAGTCGTGGCGTTGTGGCTACGACCGCTCCCGAGTGTACGACCTTATGGCCAGTGTCAAGTCCGACTAACTAATTAAGCTGTTAATGTCGCTGTAGAGTAATTCTGCCTGTACAGAGGTCGCCTACCAACGAGGTTTCTGAATAAGCTTGGATGACAGGAGAGACGTAGTAGCGACACATTTAAGGCACAGACAACAACCAAGTCTAGAAACACCAATGCCCTTACAGTTGTCCCCTGTAAGGGTAACTTCTTCTTCTTCTTCCTGTCAAGGACTGGTCTCTGTTACAGCGTTGCAGGTCCTGCACTGAGGGTGTATGTCATTGTCACAACAACAAACAAACAAACAACAACAAACAATGAAAAAGGTAGTTGCCTCATCAGGGACATTTGGCACACACACACACACACACACACACACACACACACACACACACACACACACACACACACACACACACACACACACACACACACACACACACATTTGAATAATACAGTCAGCCCGTATATTCACGAACTGCTGTTGACCATACATTGTCATAGGGTTAAGGTTATAGGTTGTTTTGTTTTTGTTTTTTTCCCCTTCAGATTGTTTTCCTAAGGTGTCTTCTTCTTCTTCTTTAACTGGTTGACTGGGCGTAAAACGTACTTACTTCTCTAATGTTTTTTTCAGATATTCTACTGCATTATTTGCTGGTTGTGTGCTCATAATGTATAACTGTGATGTATGCATGTTTGGCGTCTGGCGCTGTGGACTCGCTATGTTTTGTGTATAACTTTTCACTCACTCATTCATGCCTATATGTATATAAATGATGCCTGTCATTTTATATTTACTCGTCACTGGGTAGCTTAGCAAAAACTAGTTGTAAGGTTTTTGACTGAACCTGAACTACAATCCTTGTAAAATAAAGTTTTCGAGTTCGAGTTCTTCGTCTTCCACACAATTGCCTTCCCCATTTCCTTTGCCCCCCCCCCCCCCCCCCTTCCCCTCCCTCCCCTGCCCTCCTCCCTCCCCCCCCCCCCCCCCCCCAGCCCCCCTCCCCCTCCCCCCCCCTCTCCTCCACACTGCTTCACCTCCAGCCTGCCTGAGCTGCTCCGTGATTGTGTCAACTGCAGAGGACACAAGTTCAAGTTCAGTGTTGCTTTACGTCCACAGAGACCGTACGGACTATTAACATAGTTCAGGAGCTGTGTGAGAGTCGAGGTGGCCGTCCTGGGCTGTCCGTCCTAACGAGCCTTCTGGCTTCCGTGGACGTAAAGAATTACTGAACCGTGCTTCGGCATTGGTCACAGCTTGTCCCTAATATGTCAGCTGACATCTGAGGACATTAAGCATCAGTTCACCACCAACCGGACTATTAGGGACGAAGAGCCCAGGACGGCCACCTCGGCTTTCACAAACACACACAGCCCGTGGGAGGACACAGTGTGGTGTACACGCGCTGTCGACTCGGGCCGCGTTGCTGCGTCTGAAGGCAGCCAACCACCAGTGAGAGCAGTGAATAACCTATGGCGGCCTAATGGCGACAAAAGACAAAATTGCTAATTATCTGCAAATAATTACAATATTATCCTCTCTCAATAAGCACGGTATTATCCTGTCTCAATAATTATAATATTACCCTGTCTCAATAATTATAATATTATCCTGTCTCAATAATTACAAT
>JABMCL010002965.1:640000-642500 GCA_018857735.1 Alviniconcha marisindica | reverse complement strand
TATTTGTGCTGGCGTAAGCAACGTGGTCAGTTACAAAAGAAACGTCTGATATTATATCTGAGTTGTCGGTTACGAACTTACTGCCGTTTGAGCAGAATCGAAAAACGTCGTTACGCCCGTTCTTAACTTGTTTGTTCGCCGAACATACCAGTGCTTGGAGTTTGAGTGAAACCCTCGCATTTCACGGCGACAAGATGGGCGGAAAAGATCACTGCCGTGTAACCACTGGTCGAATAAAAGCCAGGAATTCCGCGGAACGTCTGTCAGTAAGTTTTAGTAACGAGGCAAAATATTGCAATCGGCGCTGACTCGAAAATGATCCCCAATCTGTTGAGAATGATTTTTTTCCCCGGGGTTTCTTTTTTCTCCATTTTATTCTAGTGTACCTGCTGTGCCTAATTACTACAGTAAATATAACTGTTGTCAGAACGAGAGAATGTGTGTGCATGAGAGAGGCTGGGAAGTAAATGCATTATTACGATTCAGGCTGTCTGGGCAGGACTTGTCAGTGTAGTGTGCACGTGTGGGTGAGTGGGTTTCTGTGTTGACACCTTTAGTTTCTGATCTCTTACCTTAAATGTTACTGTATGTACAATCTTTTAGGCTAATTTGCTCTCTCTCTCTCTCTCTCTCTCTCTCTCTCTCTCTCTCTCTCTCTCTCTCTCTCTCTCTCTCTGGACTGCTCATTAGAAAGCTGCATAGTACAAGCGATAGGAGGCCCTTGCTAATACTTAAACTGTTTACCCATCATGTTTTTTCACGGACAAGGACATAATCCGTGTGGTGTGAAGGAAAGACAAATAATAGACACAAAGGAAACACTCGCTCTTAAAACTGAGTTTGAACGCTTGTTGCTCTGTGTGTGTGTGTGTGTGTTTTTTTTTTTTAAATATTCATTTGTGTGTTATACGTTCATTCTTGTTTTTTTTTCTTGTCCATTGATAATTAAATTATCCGTTTTCGTTTTTCTTGCTTTTTTGTTTGAACCTACCGCATCAAAGTGTTATAATTCTTACTAGCTGCTTGGCAGACTCTTAAGTTTTGCAATGCTGCGAGTCGGTCATCTGAATGTTTACCACCTATATAACAAAGTACCCGATGTGTGTAATCTACAGGTACAGTTTGTCCCTAATATGACACCTGACATCCGAGGACATTAAGAATCACTTCATCATGTGTAATTTTCTGCAGAGTCAGTCATCCTCTGAAGATACCTATCGAACTTAGTACCACCTCTAGTTTCAACAACAAACCCGTATCATCGCAGACGACCACATGAAAGTCATACTCGCTCACAAAACAGAACTATATGCAAATTCATTCATTCTGTCAACTACCCAACTGTGGAACACATTACCTTAAACTATACAAACAAATCTTTCAATTAGTCTGCTGAAAAAATATTTGTCAACGAATGACATTGTGGTTCCTATATATTATTAGTTTGGTTCTAGAAAGGAACAAGTTAAGCATTGTAGACTTCGACTTGCTATTAGCGATTTAAATTATGACTTATTCAGACGCCATCTGTTAGAAGACCCTATATGTTCATGCGGATATACAGCAGAAACATCAGAGCATTTCCTACTACATTGTCCCCTTTATAATAGTATTAGAAATAAAACCATTAATAAACTAGATGAGAATGAAAGAAATATCAATACACTTCTGTTTGGAAAAGACCAGCTACATTTAGAAACTAATAAGAAAATATTTGCTATAGTTCACGACTTTTTGCGCCAAACCGACCGCTTGTAAATCTGTAAAAGTCTGCCAAAATTTGTTTATGATACAAGCGAAGAAGTACACGTTTTAATCCTCTCCCTCTCTCTGTCTCTCTCAGATCAATAATTATGACATCACTAGACCATTCGGTTAGTTATTTGCTTTTTAACCCCCACCCTCCTCCCGTTTTGTTGTTGTTGTTTTGTTTTGTTTTGTTTGCTTGTTTGTTTGTTTTTTGTTGTCATTTTGGTCTTTGTTGGTTTTGTTGCCTCTGACGTTTTGACAACAATTTTCCATCTTGCCATCGTAAATGTCTGTGTGATCATCATTTTATCTATAGGTAACACTCAAATAAGCATATTGCTTTTGTGTTTCCTGTACTTATTTGTTGAGCTTATGATTACGATGAATGAATACAATTTTGTTTAAACCATCCTCTGAATATCAACTTTTTGGAATTACTGAGTCGCGGTTAGACTTAGAATTACTGACCACAGTATCAGCATTCCAAACTATTATAAAGGCGAGACCCGCAACTGCCGGGGCAGACTGGAATTGCTGTGTATGTGCATCAGTCTGTCCAGGCCATTACACACAGACGCAGAGACATTGAAGTTCTCACTGGATGGTCAAAATATTGAAAATGTAACTGAACATCGCCTGCTAGGTCTCATTGTCGCAACAAATTTCGATGACAAGCCCAGATCGAACACATATGCAAAAGCATGTCAAAAGACAACTGTTTCTTCTTTCTCAGCTGCAACATATCATCAAC
>JABMCL010002965.1:570000-635000 GCA_018857735.1 Alviniconcha marisindica | reverse complement strand
TTGCACCCATGCATGGAATTTATCAAGTAGTGCCGTTCGGCGACTCAAAGCGTTTTGTCTTTTAATTAAACAAATGCAGGAATACATAAATACTCGCACAAACGCCAACAGCATAATAATACATTACTACTCATACTTAATCACACGAGGCAAAGTGAAACTGACACACACTGAAACACAATCACCCTCGCACACACACACACACACACACACACACACACACACACACACACACACACACACACACACACACACACCACTGACACACACACCCTCCACACACACACACATCTACACACACACACACACACACACACACACACACACACACACACACTGACACACTCTCTCTCTCTCTCTCTCTCTCTCTCTCTCTCTCTCTCTCTCTCTCTCTCCATCAAGCCGTCACTGACACGCCGCTATTCAGTGACTGACCACGACTGCCGGTTTCAACCGGTTTTCACATGTCACCCTTGCTCTCCTCCGTTGCTGCACGTTACCCGATAATCTGCTCTTACGAAAAAGCAGCGAAATCCAGTTTGAAGCGGAACCGATCCAGCTAAGGTCTGTCACCACGAACAGTTGGTAACTCAAAACTGTGGTTACCAAACAGCCGAATGGAACGCCGCAAATTACACCACAAGGGCCATAACTCTGAGACACCTAAACAGACTCCTGCCGGAAAGACCTGCTTTCCCCCCCCCCCCCCCCCCCCGTCTGTGTGTAACCTACGTGGCCCGCGACTCAGTGATGTAAGTCGAGACTTATTGCGGCAACAGCCAGGAGTGGAAGCCTTGGCTACACGAATTTCGTAGTGTGCTGGCAAATTTCTCAGTGATTTTGATTCGTTCTTCTTCTTCTTTAGTTCTTGGATTTTAACGCCCAGTCAGCTCTACAGGATCACCTCAGAGCCAATCACATTAGTTCAAACTAATCTGTCAGCCGCTAATGGCGTTTTAGCGGTGGTGCTGAAGGCCGGTTGCAACTGTTCGTTCCGCTTTCGTTCATATTACTTCACAAGGCCGAGATCAAAACTGCCGGGGGGGGGGGCGGAACAGCTTTTCACGGTTTGACGCTGATCAAGTTCGGGCCAATCATAACCCCATCTGGTAATATATACACGTGAACCGAAATACACTGACACGGGACCAGAGACACTACACTACACTTGCTGTAGTATCTCTGATGGGACTGAGGGAGGCGGGGGGAGGCCCGGGGTTGGGGGGGGGGGGGGGGGAGGTGTAGGAGTTTCTAACACGCAAAAAAAAACTAATCTGTAAGTGTGTAATCTACGTGGCCCGCGACTCAGTGATGTAAGTCGAGATTTATTGCAACAGCCCAGAGTCACATAGTTCAGGAGCTGTGTGAGAGTCGAGGTGGCCGTCCTGGGCTGTCCGTCCTAACGAGCCTTCTGGTTTCCGTGGACGTAAAGAATTATTGAACCGTGCCGGCTTCGGCATTGGTCACAACTTGTCCCTAATATGTCAACTGACATCTGAGGACATTAAGCATCACTTCATCATCATCATCATCACAGCCCAGAGTGGTCGGAAGCCTTGGCTACACGAAATTCGTAGTGTGCTGGCAAATTTCTCAGTGATTTAGGTTCGTTCTTGGTTATTTAGTTCTTGGATTTTAACGCCCAGTCAGCTCTACAGGATCACCTCAGAGCCAATCACATTAGTTCAAAATTCTTTTACATCAATTTAAAACACAAGTCCCTCAGTCACAAGATCCAAACACATATTTTTTTTTACTCAGGCCAGAGATCTTTCTCCTATCAGGGTCCCGCAACCTGGAATAATCTGCCTTTCTCCATCCGCCACACACAAACATACTCCTCATTTAAGTCACAGTTGAAAACCCACTTGTTTTCCCAAACCTTCCAATAGAACCCAGTTTTTGATGCTCTTTGTATTTGATTTCCAATCATGAGATGTTTCCATGGTCCACGTATAGCTGCATTGCATGTCTAGGTTGCACCGATTGTTCCAGGATGTGTGCATGTTTGCCTGCGCTTTGCTGTTGACGTTGGATCGTCTGGTGTCTGCATGTTTCATGTATTGATTTTGATGTCCATTCTTGTTTTGAATTGTGAAGTGCTTTGAGCCAGTCAAGTTGGATTAGGCGCTATATAAGAATTACATATTATTATTATTATTATTATTATTATTATTAGGACAAAATACAACCTGCAAATGATCGGGTTAATCCCCTTTATCAAGCTACAAAACGACACTGGACAGGAAAACAACAGTTCAACCAAAAACTGATAAGTGGTTTAGCTTTCTATCTCATGTTTCATCTTTTTTTTCGCTGTTTACGTGTTAAGTGTTGTTTTGTAGCTCGATAAAGGGGATTCCCCGAAAACACGCAGGTTGTGTTTTGTCCTAATAAACAGCGTTCTTTTGAACTTTTATGTGTTTGGATCTTGTTTTAGAACGCTAGCAGTCATTTTTGTTTTTGGATTTTGGGGGATTTTTTTTCTCTCCCGCGTACACACACACACACACACACACACACACACACACACACACACACACACACCACACACACACACAAACACCAATGCACGCAACCCCCCCCCTCCCCCCCAACACACACACAATCACCACACTACACCGACCAGCGGGAGTGGGGTCGGAAGGATTGGGCGTGTGTGTGTGTGTGGGGGGGGGGGGCAGGGGGGGGAGGCGGTAGTGCGAGAGATTGTAGTGGTGCTTGTAGTGAAGAGGTGACAAATCGTGTACGTAGTGAACATTCAGTACGATTTGTCACCCCGATGTACGATTTGTCACCCCGAGTGACAAATCGAGTCTGGGTGACAAATACTACCGACGGCAGACCAGACTTGACACGATTTGTCAACCGGGAGACAAATCGTGTCGGTGTGACAAACCATGGCACAACAATTTAGCTTCGGGGATTTTATTATTTTAGACCTACACAGTTATACCGCTGTACGCACGTACACTTACAGGACAAAAATCGCATGATCAGAATCATGTAGATCCGGAAAACTCATGCGTGCAAAAGAATAGTAAAAAATAGTCACGCAGGTGCCCGTACTAACGACGAACTGTTGCAACGGGTGTTTATCAGAAATCTGCCAATCTTCTTCGTTGTCATCATCAGTACGCAATCTTTCATTATACTCTCTCTCTCTCTCTCTCTCTCTCTCTCTCTCTCTCTCTCTCTCTCTCTCTCTCTCTGCTTCTCTCGTCTTCTGCTCTCTCTCTGCACACTACACACTCACACACACACGACCACACCACACACTACACACACACACCACACACACACAACACCACACACACACACACACACACACACACGCACACGCACACGCACACACACACACACACACAACACACACACACAACACTAACACACACGTATGGTGTAAATCGAGACTTATTGCAACAGCGTGACAGCATTGCCCACGCGGCTTCTGTTTGGGGTGGGAAATTTCTCCACGGTTTTGATTTATTCTTAGATCTGTCTTAGTTATTGACATTTCATATCAACTCATCTTAGAACAGCCTCTGCGCACACGGATTCAAAGTCGCGATGAGATTCCCAACGGATTTGATTCGTTCCCAGATTTATTTACTTGTCGTAGTTATACATCAACATATCTAACACAGGCATCAAGAACACAACACTGTGTCAGCTGCATTTTTGGAAGGACCAATTTCCGCTAGGTCCCCATCTCTTGGTTGGTTTTTAATTAATTGTGAGCCGGTTTGGCCTAGCGGTAAAGCGTTAGGCTGGTAAGCAGAGAGACCTTGGTTCGAATCCGCTTCGGCTCTCCTTTCTCTTCAAAAGTTGTGGTCTGTGGACACTGTCTTGTGAAATTGTCCCTCACAATTAATGAAACATTAAAATGGCTCTCGTCGCTGCCCATTTTAATGCGTGTAGCGATAGGTATATAATCTACCCCCCCCCCCTCCCCCCAACCCCCCACCCTTTCCTAACAAGCCTTATGGTTTCTTTGAACGTGAAGCACTATGTTTACTTACTTGTTTCCCTCCCCCCCCCCCTTTTTTTCCATTCTTTATTTCTCTTCCTTTTCTTTCTTTCTCTTCTTTTTCCTTCTTTCTTTCCTTCTTTTTGTTTTTGATTTTTGTCAGTGTGGAAATTTGATCAGTTGATTTCAAAAGGGAGAATCTAAATAATTAGGTAGATTTCTGGAACTTCGTACAAAAACTACTCACACGTTCGAACCTGTCATGCAATGTAATGATACTACCTTGGTGTTTCACTCAGCAACCATTTTGTAAGAGAACAGCAACATTAGCATTGAAGCTCTGTTGGCCTAGCGGTAAGGCGTTAGGCTGGTAAGCGGAAGGACCTCGGTTCAATATCGCTTCGGCTCTCCTTTCTCTTCAAAAAGGTTGTGGTTTGTGGACACTGTCCTGTGACTTTGTCCATCACTTCCCATTGAAACATTAAAATGGCTCTCATCGCTGCCCACCTTAATGCAGAAGTCACTCTAGTGGTGACAGTGTAGTGATAGGTATATAATCTCCCTCTCCCCCCACCTCCATAGCCCGCCCACCCCCACCCCCGCCCCCCCTCCCCCATCTCCCCGTCCCTCATAAGCCTCGTGGTTTCTGTGGACGTTAAGCACCATGTTTACTTACTGAAACTGATTACAAATCACAATGGAGACGTAGGCAAAATCGCTTTTTTCTTGATGGTGATGTGGGGCTTAATGTCCTCGAATGTCGTGCAAGCCTTTTCTTTGAATTGGTTGAGTGTTGTTTTACGTCCACAGAAACCGTAGGCTTATTAGGGACGGGAGCCCAGGACGGCCACCTCGACTTTCACACAGCTCCTGAGCTCTGTGCTTTTTCTTTGGTTGAGTGTCGCTTTAAGCCCGTCCTTAATTGGGCGAACATTTGTTCGCGAACATAGTTGGTAGTATTCGGCGAATATAGTTGGTTCATAATTGGCCGAACTTTTGCTTCGCGAATATAGTTGGGGTATTCGTCGAACTGCGAAGAAGATATATTCGGGGTCCAAAAACTGCGCTTAACATGTTCTTGGAATATTCGCCCTATTCGACGAACCTTGCCTCTGATTGGCTGAGAGTGGAGAGCTCTCCTGTGGATGAGGAAGAAAGAAAAAAATGGATGACGGAATCGCTAGGTACTTCACTCGCTTCGGAAGAAATTTGTTCATCATCACTCATAGTTCAGGAGCTGTGTGAGAGTCAAGATGACCGTCCTGGGCTGTCCGTCCTAACGAGCCTCATGGTTTCCGTGGACGTCAAGCAATATTGAACCATGCTCACGCACTGGTCTCAGCTTGTCGCTAATATGTCAACCGACATCCGAGAACATTAAGCAACACTTGAAGAAATTTGTTCATTTGTTGACTTGTGGAAGGCGCAGCCTTGTCTCTGGGACCCAGAATGATATAGTAGTTAGTTGAATTACCCTGTGATGGACGATTAAAGTATATTGACTTGACTTATCTTGACTTTAGCCTACATTTTGGATCAGCTGTCTGCGGGTTCTGCCGCAAGTTCGGGCCGAAACTTGCATCTCATTATAAGCCAGTTAAGAACGAAGTATAGTTCGTCGAACTGTCCGAACCATGTTCGGCGAACTATACATATTATATGAACTCAATTAAGAAACGAAGTAAAGTTCGACGAAAACTCCGAACTATGTTGGGCGAAGCAATCGTTCGCCCAATTAAGAACGGGCTTTACGTCCACAGAAACCGTAGGCTTATTAGGGACGGGAGCCCAGGACGGCCACCTCGACTTTCACACAGCTACTGAGCTTTGAGCTCTTTTTTTTAAAGTTAAGTAAACATGGTGCTTAACGTCCACAGAAACCATGAGGCTTATTAGGGACGGGAGAAGGGTGTGTGGGGGGGTGGGGCGGGGGGGGGACTGGGGGAATGGAGGTGGGGGGGGGAGGGAGATTATATCCTATCCACACTGTCACCACAGAATACTTCTGCTTTTAAAGGGGGGCAGGATGAACATTTTAATGTTTGATTAATTGAGGGACAAAATCACAAGACGAGTGTCCACAGACTACAACTTTTTAAGAGAAAGGAGAGCAGAAAACGGATTGAAACCGAGGCCCCTCCCCTTACCAGCCTAACGCCTTACCCTAGGCCAAACTGGTCTTCCTTCAGGTGATGCTTAATGTCCTCGGATGTCGGTTGACTATTAGGACAAGTGAGAAGTGGTTGGGTCTGTGGACAAATGTCTTTTGACTTTGTCCATCACAATTATGAAACATTAAAAAAGGCCTCATCGCTGCCCCCCTTAATGCAGAAATCATTCTGGTGGTGACGTGTAGCGATAGGTGTATATTTTCCTCCCCCCCCCCCCCCCTCCATCCCCCCTTCCCCCCGCCCCTAATAAGCCTTATGGTTTCTGTGGACGTTAAGCACCATGTTTACCAGTGCGTTAGCATGGTTCAATATTGCTTTACGTCCACGGAAACCATAAGGCTCGTTAGAGCGGACAGCCCAGGATGGCCACCTCCACTCTCACACAGCTCTTGAACTATGAAACCAGCTCACACCTTTTCTTGATGATGATGATGATGTGGAGCTTCATGTCTTCGGATGTCGGGTTGACAAGCTTTTTCTTCATTTAGTATGAGACAGTATGAGCCACAGCAAACGAACATTAGGCGTATTAGTCTAAAATGGAAATGGAAAATTCTAAATTTACTCAAAAAATGTTCAGTGTAGTTTCTTTTGTACGTTAGTATATATGTGAGGCGCCATAAAATTAATTATGCGGAGAGAGGGACAGAAAAAGTGAGTAATAAATGTCAGTATCTTGATTAAACGAAAAACGATCAGTGTATATATATCTGGCCTGGGCGGTAACTCGTCATCCACTTTTTAGTTTTAAAACAGGTCAGTAAGAGTTCTCTCTCTCTCTCTCTCTCTCTCTCTCTCTCTCTCTCTCTCTCTCTCTCTCTCTCTCTCTCTCTCTCTCTCTCTCTCTCTCTCCATATACAGCAGAAGTTTGGGGATTACATAAGTTCATATATTTGCCATCAAACGATTTCTGAATGTTCCACGACAGTGTTGAAACACAATGATATTTGGAGAAACGGGCAGATATCCGTTGTTTATCACAGCATATGTAAAATGTATTAAGTATTGGATAAAACTGACCAGATTACCAATGACAGAATATGTAGACAGGCGTATGAAATGCTTTTGCTACAACCATGAAGCAGGCAAACAGAACTGGGTAACGAATGTTAAAGCTGTTTTGGTGGAAAATGGGTTTGGATGCGGGTTTGTGCCAAATGTTGGCTATGAGACACATTTTATAGCTGAATTTAAAGACAGGCTTATTTGCGCTACAAGCAAAATGGTATTCGGGGAGGAAAGCGACGATAAATAGGGATGGTTTTATTCATTCAAATGCGCCTTCGAAGCTGAACAAAATTTAACGTGCATTACAAATGGTTGTGAGGTATGTTTGTTAGGTTTAGATTAAAAGCGCGTGGACTTAAAAGTCACAAACAATGGTTTACCACCGAACAAGAGGGAGACTTTACCTGCCCAATGTGTGGACAGGAGAGAAAAGATGAGATACACTTTGTTTTTCATTGTCAGGCCTATATAGACCTGCCGCGAAAGAATTACAGCATACTTGACTCACGTACAGTTCAAAAATGGTATAAACTATTTACGGCACTCCTCAAAAAATGAGACCAAGATCATAGCACTGGCAAAATATGTCACAGAAGCTGAGAAAGTTAGGAGAAATAAAGTCGAGAACATTTAACACTTAACCTATTAGACAAAGTACGCAAATACTTGATTCTTGGATGGTCCTTGTGGGTTCCATTTCTTATGTACGTGCGTGTGTGTGCGTGCCCCGCGGGGGGGTGTGTGTGTGTGTGTGTGTGTGGTGTTTTATTGGGGCGGTGGGGGGGAGGAGAGAGAGAGAGAGAGAGAGAGAGTGTGTATTAAACAACCTACAATAATGCGTCTCTCTCCTCTGTCTCGCTCCCGCCTGTGCATTTTTAATGTTGATTGTTTACACATAATGTTCCCCTTGTGGATGCCTTATAAATTTTGGTACACCCCTTAAATTCTTGGCCTTTGTAAAATTTCCGTATTCCGTTACCTCTCTCTCTCTCCTCTCCCCTCTCTCTTGCTCTGTATCTCTTCTCCCAATTCCCTTTTTCATATTACCGACATAAAACAACGCTTTACGAGTAAATAATATGAATAAACTATTCGAGTCATTCATTTGCTCTGTCGCTGACTCGTCCGTTTATTTCAGTCTACAACAGCGATCAAAATGAACATGAAGGTGGCAAGCGTGGTTGCGTGCTGTCTCTTGCTTGCTGCCGTCACCGCTGGATCACCGAGCGGCGCAACAGCCTGTCTGATTTGGAGGTGTGTGGGTGGATGGGTGTGTCAGTGGCTGGCTGGGTGTATGGGTGTGTGTGGGTGTGTGGCCGGGAGGCTGGGTGTGTAGGGTGTGTGGGGGTATGTGGGTGTATATGTGGGTAGGTGGGTTGCTGGGTCACTGAGTGGTGGTTGAGGGTTTGGGTGAAGGGTTGTCAGTCAGTATGTGTGTGTGTGGTGGGGGGGGGGGGGGGGTGTGTGTTTGGGGGTGGGGGGGGGGGGTGGGGTTGTGTGTGGTGTGTTGGCTAAGTGTGGTGTGTGTGGAGGGGGGGTGTGGCAGGGTGGTTGAGAGTTTGGGTGAGGGGATGCCAGTCAGGAGGTGTAAGTGTATGTGTGTGTGGAAGGGGGAGGGGACGCGCGCGCGCGCGCGTGTATGTGTTTTAGTGTGTGTGTGTGAGTGTATCTATTTCCGTGTGTGTGTGTGTGTGTGTGTGTGTGTGTGTGTGTGTGTGTGTGTGTGTGTGTGTGTGTGTACGTGCGTGTGATAGAGAGGTGGCGTTAGTGACATTCATCAGTGTTAAAGAAAAAAGTTTCTATATATTAACATAACATCAACATCCATTTATATTATAGGCTATACGACTCAATATTAAGGGCGGAAGCAAATATTTACCCATAGCAGTTGTAGAACAGTAACAAAGAGAGAGAGAGAGATAGAGGGAGGGAGGAGAACAGAAGGGGGAAGGGGGGAGGGGGGGAGAGGGACGGGGTGGGGAGGGAGAGAAGGGGAGGGGGGTGGGGAGAGAGAGAAGAGGAGAGCGAGAGAGAGGGGAGAGGAGAGAGAGAGAAGGGGGGGGGGATGAGAGTGAGAGTGAGATCATTTAAAGCACGAGAGAAGAGAGACAGAGGGAGGGAGAAGAGATGAGTAAAATTTCAAACGAGAGACAGACAGACAGACAGACAGACAGACAGACAGAGACAGAGGACAGACAGAGAGTAAAATTTCAAACTATGTCCTGACGTCTTCATTAATTTGGCTCAGACAGCGGACGCCTTGCACGAGCGCGAGGTAAGGGAGGCAAACGCGCCAGCGGGGGAACAGAAACGGGACAACTGCTGTGTCACGTACACCGGCTCCTGTTGGCACTGGTGCCCTTGCTGCGTTCACCTGTAGAACGCGTAGAACCATGCCGCTCGAAGTTCTGCACAATAACCACCACTAAAATCACACAGTTTTACAAAGCGTTAAAAAATACATTCAAAAGAATAAAGAAGGAAAGAAAAAAAGAGGTGAAAAGAAACACACACACACACACACACTGTGCTACGTTTACCTTAAAAAAGAAGAAAAAAGAAGAAGAGTTTTTTTTTTTTGTTTGTTTGAACCTGTCAAACAGAATAACAGCTGGTACGGGGGGGGGGGGGGGGGGGGGGGGGGGTCGTGTTGCAAACTGCAACGTTTTTCAGTTTGAAAAATAAAACCGCGAGCAGTTATTTTTTTGTTTGTTATTCCTGTCTTGGCTTATTTTTGTTTGTTTGTTTGTTTGAACCTGTCAAACAGAATAACACCTGGTACGTCCAAGAATTATAGGAAGTAGTTTGGTTATTCAACAAGCAGTTATACCATGAAACGATCCAAAACGTCGATTAAATGCATGGTCGATTCCCGAATACACACGGGCTCGTCCCAAAATAGCCCGTCTTTAATTAACATTTGAAGAACGCATACACACTACAGCTTACAATATCTTTTGGTAATGAAAGTTTGTACGGTTTGTGTGTGTGTGTGTGTGTTGGGGGGGGGGGGGGGGGGGGGCAGTGTTGCAAACTGCAACGTTTTTCAGTTTGAAAAATAAAACCGCGAGCAGTTATTTTTTTGTTTGTTATTCCTGTCTTGGCTTTTATTTCGGATTCTGTCACAAAATTAGATTATGAACGCGTGAGAGGGAGAGAGAGAGAAAGAATATGCATGCATGCGTGTGTGTGTGTGTGTGCAGAACAAAACCTTTCATCATTAGTGTGTTAAAGTGCACCTTGCGAGTTAATCTATGCTCACTGCAGATTATTCGTAATGCCTAAATTCACACACACACACAAGTTCAAAGCAAATGTTAACGTTTCGATCAATGCTGGTCGTCATGACGACCCCATCTAAAAGTAGCCAAGATGATGATGTGGGGCTTCATGTCCTCGGATGTCGGGTTGACATATTAGGGACAAACTGTAATAAAGTAGCCAAGGTGTGACGTCGCTTAATATACACTCGCGTCCTGAGCCTGTCGCTCTCACCGTCCCGTCTTAGCCGGTGGCACCAGCCCTTAAACACGACGCGCGTAATAACTGATTAACCCCCCCACTCCTTTTGACCATAATTTTTTTTTTTAAATGGAGACAAGTTAGAAAGCTCTAATCACTTTCGGATAGGAGTAATACAAAAGCGAAAGAGTTTGATGTGGGCCAGGCCGAAGCTGAATAAAGCTAATACTAGAGCTAATAGAACTTCCCTTTGAGGGAGGTTGTTTTGTCACAACCCGCCACCCTGATATGACCTCTTCGGTTGACTGGGGGTCTAGTCATGGGTCGCATACGACCACAGCGCAGTGGGTCTGCCCGGACGCAGAGAATAACGCTACATTTGCCATTGTGAAGCACTTAGGGCTCAATGCTGTCTATACCCCCCTCCCCGGGGCGGGGATAGCTCAGTGGTTAGAGCGCCGGACTCGTGATTGAAAGGTCGCGGGTTCGAATCCCTGCAGGAGCGGCGGGAGAATTTTCTTCTCCAGGGTCGACTTTCTGTGCTGACTCTTATTTCGGTATCCGTTCCACCCCCGTGTTACCGCAGTAGCACGTAAAAGACCCCGGTCATTCTGCCAAAAGTGCAGGTGGCAGGTTACAGCTAAACACGCATACACCTTGGTGACATGGTGCATGGTTGTATGGTGTACCCAGAACTTGCGCCGAGACGGCTGCAGTTTCATGTGGCACCAGCCATGTCAGCGCTGTAAGTACACCACTTCGGTGGATATAAAAAAAAAACGCGCTATGAAAAGCTAGTCACTCACGTAGAACCACATGCGAGCGCAGTGAGTCTGCTCAAGAGAGCGGAGAATAGCGCTATATAAGCGAACATCAATCAATCAATCCCCCCCCCCCCCCACCCCCCCCCATTTTTATTTTTTTTTTAAATACATAAATAAATCAAACAAACAAACAACAAAACAAAACAAAACACACGGGGCTGTGCCGTACACGGTACAACTTTGTAGACTGTGTGTAGGCCAGACCCCGTCCCAGCGTTGTACCAGCCCCTGAAGCCCACCCCGTAGGATAAGATCGTTTGTTGTCACACCATACTCGACTGAACTGCACTACACGAACATTTGCCTCTTGGCAGAACATAGTGTACATTTTAAACTATAGTTCACACACACACACACACAAGCAAGCAAGCAGGCGCGCACACACACACACACACACGCAAGCAGGCGCACACACACTCACTCACACACAAACAAGCAAGCAGGCGCGCGCGCACACACACAAGCAGGCGCACATACTCATTCACAGTCACACACACACACACACACAAGCAAGCAAGCAGGAGCGCGCGCGCGCACACACACACACACACACACACACACACACGTATATGGACCTTTTTATTAATGTAGTAACCGCTTGTAACCACTCGAATTTAAATGGATTTGAGATGACTACGTCAGTATTGCCGGAGTTTGGTTTTCCATTCTATTACATACAAAAATATCATTCCACTTCACAGAAACTTGGAATCATCATCCACACTTCCACAGAACCCAGTAAACACAATTTACATTTTCATAGAACCCAGTAAAAACCCACCACACTGTGACACTTCCACAGAAACCAGTCGGTATCATTCACTTCCACAGAACCCAGTAAACACCAATCACACTTCCACAGAACCCAGTATCACACTTCCACAAAACCCAGTAACCACCAATCACATTTCCACAGAACCCAGTAACCACCAATCACACTTCCACAGAATCCAGTAAACACCTTCACACTTCCACTAAACCCCATAAACACCAATCACACCTCCACAGACCCCCTGTTCACACCAGTCACACTGTGTCACTTTCACACACACACACAAAACAACAACAGCCAACACCATTCATTTTCACAGAACCCTGTAAACACCATTCACACCTTTTCACAGAAGGCAGTAAACATTTACTTCCACAGAAACCAGTAAGCACCATTCACTTCCACGCAAACCAGTAAACACTATTCTCACTTCCACAGAACCCAATAAACACCATTTATTTCCACAGAACCAAGTAAACACTATGCACACTTCCCAGTAAACACCAATTACATTGCGTCACTTCCACATACGCTAGTAAACACCATTCACTTCCACAGAACCCAATAAACACCATTCACACTTCCACAGAACACAGCAGGCTCTGCGATGAGATGAGGTCACACAATTTTAATCACAAAATTTTAATCAAGATTTCATTTTCTCCCTTAACGAATGACAGATATTTGACAATGCATGTGTGTTTTGACATCCACCAAATGGAAGGGAGGGTAGCGCAACTCAAGTGGACAATAAAGAGACTGTGTCAATAACTTGTCCCTCAGGGACAGAAATAAGTTTCTTCCTTTCTGATATGATAGGCCGGGTAAAATGCATGCGCAAATGAAACCAAACAATTCCAAGGAGAAAAAATTCTTCCAACAAATACGATGGGATTCTTGTTTTGTGCCACCAGCCGGAATCTTTTAAGGAAAGAAAAACTCTGCACCAGATCAGTCACATTATGTTCAACTTCAGTTTGTAGGGACCATGTCTAAAACCATTGTTCATTCTACACTCAGTTACTGAAGTTACAATGGAAGTATATCAGTATTATTACAAAACAGTCCTGACTGACTATATGCAGTAAAGTCCTCATAATGGTATCACTTTGTTCATTCAGCTAGATGGTGCACGGTACAACTTCCCCAATTTTCTTTTCCAAGCAAATTACAGTTCAGTTCAGTTCAAAGATGGTATGTATTTGCTCAGAAAAGCCCATATGCGCTCCACCATCTCTCAGAAGTTTCCCTACGGTTGCCTTTGGAACGGCTCCAATGTTTGTCTGACTGACAATGGCCCTCTCTCATCCTTTGAAGGGAGATCACCTAGCCCTTCCTCTTTTCTAAATTACAGATGTGGTTATATGCCTGTCATCCATTAACAGTGCATTAAAAAAAAAAAATGGCATAAACAATACAGTACATATTGCACATGACCGCATACAGCTTGTACTGATGCACAATCACAGCATTTCAATAGTCAGTTCAACAACAAATGTACACATGACCCAGGTTTCGGACAGCATAATACATAATTATTACAAACCACAGGACTGAACATCGTACAGCATTCTCTTCAAAACTGCCCATCAGAAAAGTGACTGAGGAAGTAGACAACAGCAGATGTGGAGAAAACAGCAAATGGATTTTAACATCCTCTTAGCCTCTCAGGATGATCAAAGTCTATGAAATCACAAACGCATGTCTGATTCACTGATACAAAACACAACCTCAAATATTTTCGAGCCTATTAATATCCCATGGGCACGAAACATGTGCCAATTCCACAGGTCAACACACGGAATCCATTAGCCAAAACTGATGCAGTTAAAAAGTCAGAAGTGGATTAGGAAAAATGAAGGTGAATGACCAGGAAGGCAGAAAATCAAATGGATTTTTTCTGACAGTGGGTTAAGCATACATGGCTATATTCTGCATAATATTCTGATGAGGATTAGAAAAAATGAAGGTGAATGAACCAGGAAGGCAGAAAATCAAATGGAAATTGTCCAACAGTGAGTGAAGCACACATGGCTATATTCTGACCTCCTCCAGGCTCTAAAGGGAGAACACTGGTCAGCTCTGGGTTCTCAACAGCACCTGCAGTACTCCACAGCAGGTGATGAGGAGATCCACAGCAGGTGATGAGGAGAAGACAACAGCAAACAAGGAAAAGGAAGATATAGTAGAACCCCTTTTTCAAGACCAACTTGTCTCAAAAAATGAAGCAAAAAATGGCCTTGAAAGAGGGCTGAGCCTTAGGGTTAATATGCCAGTGAATAGGAAAGGAAGGTTTCAGAAAAAAGTGGTCTTGAAAGAGAGGCGGTCTCTCATCAGGGTGGCCTTTCATCTCTCTCATCAGGGTGTGTCTGATCATCTCTCTCATCAGGGTGTGTCTGATCATCTCTCTCATCAGGGTGTGTCTGATCTTCTCTCTCATCAGGGTGGTCTCTCATCTCTCTCATCAGGGTGTGTCTGATCATCTCTCTCATCGGGGTGGTCTCTCATCTCTCTCATCAGGGTGTCTCATCTCTCTCATCAGGGTGTGTCTGATCATTCTCTCTCATCAGGGTGGTCTCTCATCTCTCTCATCAGGGTGTGTCTGATCAGCTCTCTCATCAGGGTGGCCTCTCATCTCTCTCATCAGGGTGGCCTCTCATCTCTCTCGTCAAGGTGTGTCTGATCATCTCTCTCATCAGGGTGTCTCATCTCTCTCATCAGGGTGTGTCTGATCATCTCTCTCATCAGGGTGGCCTCTCATCTCTCATATCAGGGTGTGTCTCATCTCTCTCATCAGGGTGGCCTTTCATCTCTCTCACCAGGTGGCCTCTCATCTCTCTCATCAGAGTGGCCTCTCATCTCTGTCATCTGGGTGGTGTCTCACTGCAGGTTTCACCACAGCAGCGACGAGAATCTACTGAGAACAGACACCAATGAGGAATCAGTAAAGCTTCCCTTTGAAGGGAGGTTGTTTTGTCACAACCCGCCACCCTGATATCACCTCCTCGGTTGACTGGGGGTATAGTGATGAGTCGCACACGACCACAGCGCAGTGGGTCTGCCCAGACGCAGAGAATAACGCTACAGTTGCCATTGTGAAGCACTTTGGGCTCATCTCGAGAGATGAGGCGCTCGTCAAGTGTTCATAAAAATACAAATAGATAAAATCGTTCAAACAAAATGAACTAAAATCACATCAAACTGTGACTTAATCCCGTTTGTGAAGTTTTGCTCAATGTGGAAAACAACACAGGAGAAACATCTGTCACATAAGTGGAAGGGTTACAGTAAACACAATCTACAAATGACCTTTGCAAGACAAAGTACTTTGACTGAAGGACTGTGCAAGTCTCATGAGCACAAAAACCCTTCAGATGCATGCACACACAAAGTAAAAGCACACCAAACGTACCAATGCCATTTGCACTAGAAACCCGAAACTATCAAATATAAATTACATTCCTGTCTTGATTGTGCAAAGGAAACTGAGACGGCATGAATCTGTTTCTTATGCACTTTAGTCATACTAACTAAATATGAGCAAAAAAAACCCATACTAATCAGTTATTGGATTTGAACGCCCTGTCGAGTAAACAGGGTCACCTCAGGACAATCAATCAATAAAATTTTAACCCACTTCTCACTTGTAAAACTACACACAAGTCAGACCCACAAACTCAATCCAACCACACAAATAGAACATAAAACACACATTCCAGAAAGGCAGTCCCCATGTGTACAATAGCACAAGAAAAGCTAGGAGTAGGAGATGCTTTTATCATCAACCATTCCACCTAGTTTGCTAATGCCAGGTTAAAAAAAGAAGAAAAAAGGACATCATCTAGCACTAAATCAAAGATTACAATTTCTCTTGGCATGAAGTAAAATCAATGGCTACAGACACAGATACAGACTAATCTAAAATCCCATCTTCAAACATTCTCTGAATTCCATTGCCATCCAAAGACGCTTAACTCAAAAACGACTAAATTCTAATGCTCCCAACCAATATCTTTAGGGGGTTCCACCATCCGTACATGGAAGTATTCAAACTGCAAAATATGTCATCCCTTGTACATGGAGCTCGCAAAACAAAAATAAGATTCAAAACTGATGGTTAGCTGAAAAAATTATGTACCAGGCTTGCTCACATGTAAGATGTATAAGCCAGAAATACCCCAAACATGCACACAAAAAATCCACAACCTACCCACCATATACGCACACTGCAAACTTCAACAGACAACTGTATATGGAACACTAAACAATCATGTAGAACAACACCTAGCAACACCCAATATACTGTTTCACAGTCATTATGATTTTAAAAAAACACTTCAACTTGAATCATGGAATGTAAAATGTGTGGACGACGTTGTAATCAGCAAGAAAACTCATGGTACAATGAAAAAATATGATAAGAACACACAACAATCTGGTTGAATCCTAGGACTGTAGCATAAAATCCAGAATTAATTTTCGCACTGATTTTCGCACTTGTTTACCACAACCAAAGTTTCATTTACCCCAGAACACAATCAAAACCATGTCTTACCTGTTACACTGCCAGTATGAGCTTCCTTTCGTTTTCCATGCAGCAGCAAACACAGTGTGTTGTGGAGTTGCTGCAACTGTGTCACAGGACAGTGCAGCTTCTTCGACTAGTTACATGTACTTTATGCACAGCCCCACTTTAATTTAAAAAAATAAAACAACAACATGCTGCACGTACAGAAGTAGGTGTCTAAGGTGGATCGGCACTGCCAGTGGTATTTTACATGACACGATCTCTGTTGGTGGCTTCAGTTTGGCTGCTTTGATCTCTGTTTCATTCCAAGTACCGCAAGAACTAAAGAAGACTTATATTTACCCAGGCACCAAGCCGCAGTAGCCTAGGAGTGTTTTAAAATTATTAAGGACAGTAGTGGTAAAAAATTTAAAGTAATAATAAAAAATACTTTTAAAATGTAAAAGCCGCAATTGGCATGCATGTTAATTCTGGATTTTTTGGTCACTGTCCTAGGATTTAACCAACAATCCAAGGTCCCATCTCGGCCCACAGAAGAAAAAAAAAATTTGACCTTGCTTACCTCTGTCTTACCCATCTCTCTCACTTGCTTAGCCTGCTAGCTCACCGTACCACCCTGTATCTCTATTTTGCTTTTATCACAAACTTCTTCCTCATTAGCTTGCTTATACTGCAGTCTCACTGTGTCTCTCTGCATCTTGATCAAACCTGTCTCACTGTATCTTCCTAGTTTCCTTAGTACCCTACATCTCTTAGTCTGCTTGAACTTGTATAATATACCACTGTATCTCCCTAGTTTGCTTAGACTTGCATCTCTTAGTCTGCTTGAATTTGTATAATATACCACTGTATCTCCCTAGCTTGCTTAGTCTCCAGTCTCATTCTAACTCTAGCTCGCTTAGTCTCCAGTCTCACTCTAACTTGCTTAGTCTCCAGTCTCACTCTAGCTTGCTTAGTCTCTAGTCTCATTCTAACTCTCTAGCTTGTTTAGTCTCCAGTCTCACTCTAACTCTAGCTTGCTTAGTCTCTGGTCTCATTCTAACTCTCTAGCTTGCTTAGTCTCCAGTCTCACTCTAACTTGCTTAGTCTCTAGTCTCATTCTAACTCTCTAGCTTGCTTAGTCTCCAGTCTCATTCTAACTCTAGCTTGCTTTGTTTCTCTAGCTTGTTCAGCCTCCAATCTCTCTTTGTTTCTCTAGCTTGTTCACCCTCCAATATCTCTTTGTTTCTCTAGCTTGTGCAGCCTCCAATATCTCTTTGTTTCTCTAGCTTGTTTAGCTTCCAGTCTCTCTTTGTTTCTCTAGCTTGTTCAGCCTCTAATCTCTCTTTGTTTCTCTAGCTTGTTTAGCTTCCAGTCTCTTTGTTCTCTAGCTTGTTCAGCCTCCAATCTCTCTTTGTTTCTCTAGCTTGTTTAGCCTCCAATCTCTTTGTTCTCTAGCTTGTTCAGCCTCCAATCTCTCTTTGTTTCTCTAGCTTGTTCAGCCTCCAATCTCTCTTTGTTTCTCTAGCTTGCTTAACCTCCAGTCTCACTCAGTTTCTCTTACTCTAGCTTGTTTAGACTCCAGTCTCTCTTTGTTTCTCTATCATGCTTAGACTTGTTTTAACTGTATCTCCAGCTTGCTTATAGGCTCATCTTATCTGTCTGTCTAGCTTGCTTAGGCCTCTCTGTCTGACCCTATACAGTTTGTTTAGACTTCTATCGGTACACTTTTGCACCCAACTTTCCACAACTTCAGTAACAGGCTTCATTTAAGATTTAAAACAAAAACAAAAAAACACAACATTTGAATCACCGATTGTATGTATGAGTCTTGTGTCTATTTACATAATTACTTAATGTGTCTGCCCATAGTACTGTATATCACATACCTGGTGGTCCAAAGAGCTGGACCATTAACACACTTTACTCATAGTTGTAAAGGAATTTCCCTGAAGTGAAGCTTTAAGTACACTGGACCGCCCATGTAAGTAAACATGGTGCTTAATGTCCACAGAAACCATAAGGCTTATTAGGGATGGGGAAAAGGGGGGAAGTGGGTATGGATGTGGTGGAAGATGGAGATACCTATCAGTATACTGTCACCACCATACCAATCACTATACTGTCACCGCCAGAATGATTCCTGATGAGAGCCATTTTAAAGTTTCATCAATTCTGAGGGACAAAGTCACAAGATGGTGTCCAAAGACCACAACGTTTAAAGAGAAAGGACAGCTGAAGCGGCATCAATATTGATGTCATTCAAAATTCACAAACTTTTCACATACCTTTGCAATATGGTGCGGAGAAGCAACACGAAGGTATGCAACTCTTCTGCACATCAGGTAATGGGGCGGAACCCTTACTATAGCCTACGGCTGACACACTCTATCAGTCAAAACTGATAGAAAGAGTGTTCTATGCGATTTCACACAGCATTTTTTATTATTTTATTTTATAACTACTGTTCGGTCTTGGGGAATGCAGTTTCTGACTAATAAGCTGATAGTTTTTTCCCTAGCACTCTGAAGACCACAAATTCACAAACTTTCACAGACCCCACTCAGTTTTCACAGACTTCCAAGGCCTTGAAGAGCTTATCCCATTTTTCCCAAACTTATAGTTACAGTTTGTCCCTAATATGTCAACCCAACATCTGAGGACACGAAGCCCCACATCATCATCATTTTCCCAAACTTTCAGAGTTCAGGAGCTGCGTGAAAGTCCAGGTGGCCATCCTGGGCTCCCCGTCCTAATGAGCCTTATGGTTTCTGTGGATGTAAAGCAACACTGAACCGTGCTTACACATTGGTCACAGTTTGTCCCTAATAAGTCAACTGGCATCCGAGGACATTAAGCTCTACATCATCATTATCACCCCAAACTTTCAAAGACCTTCACAGACCGTGTGAACCCTGTATGCATTATGTGAGCACTCAAGGTGTCGATGAGCGCACGTTATTATTCATGACGATAAACACAAGCATTCCATTCAACATTTTGTGTGCTTTTGATCTTGCTTCAGACTGTGCTACAAAAGAAAAGCCTCTGCTCCTGAGGAACAGACTAGGCAATAAAACTTTTTTTTCTTTTCTTCCCCTTCAATAATCAACTGGCAATACATTAAAAAAAATGAAGCAGACCAGAAAATCAAACTCGTTTCTTATTTGTACCCTAGCCAATGTTATGATATATACAGAAAAGAATCTAATGTAGTTCAAATACGGTAATACAAAGTGTAACTGTAAGCAACATTTTTCTCTCTCTCTGCAAAAGTCAGAACAAAGTACCTCATATCACAGGAACTTTGTTTCTCTCCACCAATGCTGACAGTACAACCAAACTCAGCAAAATCATATCTCATCCCATCAGAATGGTTGCGACTGAACCCAAACCACATCTCAGCCAAACTACAAGATGCACCTTTATTTATTTTTTAAATACCACTTAACCAGTGAAACAGATGCACTAAAACCAAACACATATCTTCACAAAAACCACAGGATCCTCCCAAACACTACTTAACCAATGAAATAGATGCACTAAAACCAAACACATATCTTCACAAAAACCATGATCCTCCCAAACACTACTTAACCAACGAAATAGATGCACTAAAACCAAACACATATCTTCACAAAAACCAGAGGATCCTTCCAACACTTCTCAACCATTCAAATGGGTGCACCGGAAACCAAAAAAACATTCATCAAGCGAAGTAAAGTACGTGCCTAGTGCGCGGTTCAAGCGGGGTTGTTAACTCCCTTGACTTTTGCCCAGCACTGCTCAAGTCCCTTGGCTGCTTTTACTTCCGGTGTGTACTTTCTTCACAATGGAAGGCGGTGACAGTGAATTTGTGAATTTTACACTGCCAACTTTAAAGGCATTTTTGGAGGCCTGTAGTCAGAATGTGTCTGGCAAGAAGCAATAACTTATTGCTCTTGCTATAGGATGCCCCAAAACACATTTTTTCCATGAACTCGCAATCTTCTGGTCAGCCCAAAAATGATGCAAAGACACTTTTTTTCCACCCTCCACCCCCCAGTAATTTTTGCAACTGCAACAGTGCTGGCATTTGTACTGCTTAGCAATTCTAGGTTCAACTTCCATAGTTATTATACACAGCATGAAGCAACATCTACTCAGAAATCGGCCCAAAAGTGACACTGCGACCTCTCGCAACTACTTGCACGAAAGATTACAAAGGGCATTCACTCGTGCAAACCAGCTTCACTGAATTGCCCAATACCTCCAAACAGTTCTTAGCCAATCAAATGGGTGTGCGCAAAACTAATTTCTCCATAATAACACCCAAAGAGGTAGCACATTCAGCGAAAAAACAACAAATATTTCATGTAACTGAATTCAAAGGCTGACCCTTGTAATAATTTTCTCATCAAATAAACTGACACAGTGGTACAGTTAACATCACTGATCCATTATTTCACATGGATTTAACATCAATGATCCATTGTTTCACATGGATAATGTAACATTACAAAATTCAAGAAAATGTACAAAGAAACAAACATACACACAAACAACTCATTAATCAGGCAAATACAGTGAGTTCCATACAGGTTAAAAGCAGGAATGAGTACTGTACAGGAAGCAAATGAGCAAGAAAACAACCAAGTCACCCGTGTTCTCGGCCATGAGTGTATACACACACACATCTCTCTCTCTCTCTCTCTCTCTCTCTCTCTCACACACACACACACACACACACATACACACACACACATATCTACACACACACACACACACATATGTACACACACACACATATGTACACACACACACACATATGTACACACACACACACACACACACACATATGTATACACACACACACACACACACACACACACCACACACACACACACACACACATATAATGTGATACCAAAACAAATTAGCATGTAAACAATATCAAACAAGTGATGTTATCTGACCAGATTAATGTCATCGAAACTCAGTGTCAAATTCAGGAATGTCCTTTTTAACCCATTCTGAAAACAGGAATGTGAAGAATCTGGGGGCTTGCTTTTTCTTTGCGTCAAGGTTTGTTCCACATGGCATCTTCCATTATGACCCTTGGTCCAGCACCACAAGCAGTTTTCAAGACACGGGATTTAAACATGCAATAAAGGATTCACATACGTGGTAAAAGTTGTCTATAATATCCTTGTGTTCATTGCTGACCAGTATGCTCAGCTTTTTTTTCTCTCTTCTAAACTTCTCCAGAATGATATACGTACATTCTGCTTATGTAGCTGACAACTTTTTCCTGTTTACTTTACTTAACTTTGGGTTTGGATATTTTATTTTAAATTTAAAAAACACACATTCTTCTGGCAAACCAGTCTAAAATATTTTGGTTCCTTTAAAAACAACAACTTTAATGTGCAACCTAAGTGTTCTCTAAAGCCCATTCTTAATTGGGCGATGTTTGTTCGCGAACCTAGTTGGGAGTATTCGCGAACCTAGCTGGTTCTTAACTGGGCGAACTTTTGCTTCACGAACCTAGTTGGGAGTATTCGTCGAACTACGACGAAGTTATATTCGGGGATGAAAAAGCTTCGCTCAAAATGTTCTGGGAACATTTGCTCTATTCAATGAACATTGCCTCTGATTGGCTGAGAGCAGAGCTCTCCTGTGGATGAGGAAAAAAAAAAATAAAAATGGATAACGGTGTCGCTAGGTTCTTCACTCCTTAGAGGGAATTTGTTTATTTGTTGACTTGTGGGAGGCGCAGCCTTGTCTCGGTGACCCAGAATGAGATAGTAGATAGTTGAATTACCCTGTGAGGGATGATTAAAGTATATTGACTTGACTTGACTTTAGCCTAAAATTTTCGATTATGCTATCTGCTGCGCGTCTGCCGCAAGTTCGGGCCGAAGCTTGCATCTCATTACAAGCCAGTTAAGAATGAAGTCAAGTTCATCAAACTGTCCGAACCATGTTCGGCAAACCAAAAGATCAATTAAGAAACGAATCATAATTCATCGGTCTGTCCAAAGTATGTTCAGCGAACAAACATTCGCCCAATTAAGAACGGGCTTAAGATGCTGCTTCTGTGAGCAGATTCTCCCTAGAAAAACAACAGCCCTACATTTCAGCAAGATAAACTCAGCAGCCAAAAAAAAGGGAGTTTAGGGCTGATATTCTCAAAAAAAGCAGTACGCAAAATAAATCTAAAGGATTCACCTGCACAAATGTCCGACTAAAGCTTTCATTGGTGGAACAAAACAAAACGATGTCAGCAAAATGTAACAGTTCACGAACACAAGACTTCACTTCTGGCATCATTTGGGGCAGCAGGGGTTGTCGACCATCAGCACAACATCAATACCATAATGCTCCACCAGCTCCATGAGGAAGGTACGGTCACCCACAGGGTCAAGGCCAATCGCCTTCATGTGGTCGGAAGTCAGCTGTCGGTCATGAGACATGGAGATGTCCAAAAGCGTGTGGAAAAGCCGGTCATTCAGCTCCATGAAGTACCTGAAGGAGAACGCTCACGATTTCAACACCTGAACGTCCCTTGCGATACGGCTGTACCGGTGACTTGGTGATGATGATGCACTGACCATGGTGAATGGATTACTCAGCAGGATGTTGAGGAGATGATTATGGAACTGCACTCTGAAGCAGTTTCAGGGTCAGTGTCCAGTGACTGTCTCAGGGTCAGAGCCCAGTGATCATGCTAGACATTTCTAGTCTCAGGGTCAGTGCCCAGTGATCACACTAGACATTTCTAGTCTCCAGGTCAGTGCCCAGTGATAATGCTAGACATTTCTAGTCTCAGGGTCAGTGCCCAGTGATCACACTAGACATTTCTAGTCTCCAGGTCAGTGCCAAGTGATAATGCTAGACATTTCTAGTCTCAGGGTCAGTGTCCAGTGATCACGCTAGACATTTCTAGTCTCAGGGTCAGTGTCCAGTGATCATGCTAGACACTTCTAGTCTCAGGGTCAGTGCCCAGTGATAATGCTAGACATTTCTAGTCTCAGGGTCAGTGTCCAGTAATCATGCTAGACATTTCTAGTCTCAGGGTCAGTGTCCAGTGATCATGCTAGACATTTCTAGTCTAAGGGTCAGTGCCCAGTGATCATGCTAGACATTTCTAGTCTAAGGGTCAGTGCCCAGTGATCATGCTAGACATTTCTAGTCTAAGGGTCAATGCCCAGTGATTAGGTTAGACATATGGTACGTGACTTTCAGATTACTTGCTTACACACATGTAAACAGTTCTATATTACATACACTTAAACAGTAAACAGTTCTAAAATCTATTTCCAGCTGACTGGTTGGTGGTCAAAAATAAGAAAGCGGAAGTGGCTGCCACCTCATAGAAGAAAAAAATGCTACTCACGAAAGAATCACTTCCTCTTCGGTCATGACATCATCACCAAGGTCTTCCAACGGAAACATGTGCTGAGCTCTAAAACCAGGGAAAAACACACACACATACCAAGTCAGACGGCTAATCCAATAAGCTTGCTAACTAAGCATGTGATTTTTTTTGGTGTGTATGTGACTTTGTAACACTGTCCAAAGGGTGCAAGGTATAAACATTATTTTTAAAAACCCTTAAAATGAAGGATTTTGTTCGGCTTAGCCCTCTGCATGCCGTAGACCTTTTGCATGTCACTTTGTCAGTGTATCTGCCCACAAAGAACTGGCTTGAGGACTGTGTTACACTTTTTGTTACATACAGTATCCAAATTCAACCGATTAAAGGCTGACATGGGCTACGGGATCTTTAACCTGCATACATGGTGTTTTTGCATGTGTATACACATGGGAGATATTGGTCTATAGTCTCATCCAAAGGAATTTTGCAGAATCTACACGGAATGTGACTCCGGAGAAATCTTGGGGCCATATACCAAAATACAAATCAGCACAGAAAGTTGACCCTGGAGAAGAAAATTCTTCTGCCACTCCTGCTGGGAAGCTGAGACCTTTTGATCACAAGTCTGGCACTCTTACCATTGAGCTATCCCCATAACATGAGAAACTGAGTGGAAAATAGATCTGTGTGTACATTTAATTCAATTTCTATAAATAGATCTGTGTGTACATTTAACTCCATTTCTATAAATAGATCTGTGTGTACATTTAACTCCATTTCTGTCGATAATGCTCACAATGCTTAGAACTTCAGTTCCATTCCCCTTTGAGCGTTAAGTGAGTTTTCTTTCTTTCAGTTTTACTTTCAGCTCACCTCTGGTTGTTGAGTTTGGTGAGTTTTTCCTTGTCAGCATCACAGGTTTTCAGCAGATCCTTCATGGCCGGGGAGGAGCACTGGATGTTCTGATTGTCCACGTAAATGTCGTACAGGTGGGACTTGGACTCAAAGATTTTCTCCGTTGTACCTGCAACATCGCCATGCTGATAGAAATGATGCACGCACGCACACATACACCAGACAAACATTCATTTCTATAAGGGCATAATACCACAGATGCAAAAGCTGACACAGGGCGCAACTTTGGCGGTAGTTTTTCGAGCAAAACATGATGGACACCTGCATCAAACGTAAAGGAAAGTGCCGCAACACGGGAAAGTGCAAATGTTCAGTGAATTTGCCATTCACGAAATGTTCGAACTGATCAGAACAATCGTACGTGGCACTTTCCAAAGATGAACAGTGCAGTAGATGACATGTTTGCTAACCCATCCATGTCTACTGCAGGATTTGGTAACAAAATAAAGTTGAAATCAAGGCTGCTATCATTTTCACTCATTAGTACTGGGTATCAACATGCATTTTATGTTTGTTTTTATAATCTTTCAGCTCTGTCTTACGGTGAAAACAGCTGGTATGGGTTTGACCCCTGGCAGAGGCAAGGGTGAAGGACTTTTTCAATTCTTCTTCGCCAATACCTGTGCAGACTCATCAATGCCCCCCCCCCCCCACAATCTCATCCCATCACCCTGATATAACCGTCATTGTTGACCAGGTATACAAAAAAAAATCCTTTTCTTTCCATCTCATCTTCACACGTACAGTGCATACAAAGATCACAGAACAGCTTAAAAAGACTACACCCCTGATCAAAAGATGTCTACTGGGTGATGGGATGTAATGCACAAAGGCATCCGAAGAAACAGAACAATCATGTTTTCAATGATCGTGGCTGCTCCTGAAGAAAGATGAATAACTCACAGGCAATGAAGGAAATCTCATTCTCCAGTGTTTCGATGTCAGCCACGTTGATGTAGAAATGGGGGCGCAACTCGTGGTCACCCAAACCCTGCACGTTGTGACTGCCCAGGCAGCAAGCACAGTAGACTGAGATGAAAAACAATCACACAAACAATGGTGATACCTTGTGTAAGCCAAGTAACATAATATCAAACGATGAATAAAATGTACATAAAATATTTTCAAATCAAAGAAACGCACACTCAAGGACTCTCTCTCTCAGACACACACACTCTCACTCACAACACATACACATGCAAACACACTCATATACATACACCCATGCATGTATCCCCCACATGTGCAACACACACACACACACACACACACACACACACACTGACTACACACACACACACACACTGACTACACGCACACACACACACACACACTACACACACACACACACACACACACACACACACACACACACACACATCTCACCTCTGTAGCAGACAACACCGATGGGAGGAGGAGAGAAGAAGATGATCCGTCGCTGCAGTAGTGCAAATTTCCACAGGGTGAACACGTGCTCTCCAAAGAAATTGATAAACTGGGCAAAACAGCCTGCTGGATGCGTGATCTGAAATTGAACAATGGTCAATGGTAAAGTGGTAAACAACCATTCCAGGACAATAGCTTGAAACATGTTTTAACCATGACTTTCAGTTCAACACACATCTATATTTGGAACAGCATGTCATTTCATAACACATGCACATGTGCACAGTTTTAACAATGACTTTCAGTTCAACACACATCTATATTTGGAACATCATGTCATTTCATAACACATGCACATGTGCACAGTTTTAACAATGACTTTCAGTTCAACACACATCTATATTTGGAACAGCATGTCATTTCATAACACATGCACATGTGCACAGTTTTAACAATGACTTTCAGTTCAACACACATCTATATTTGGAACAGCATGTCATTTCATAACACATGCACATGTGCACAGTTTTAACAATGACTTTCAGTTCAACACACATCTATATTTGGAACAGCATGTCATTTCATAACACATGCACATGTGCACAGTTTGGGCCCATGCATTTCATTTTCAATGCTTTAGAAAACATTCAGAAAAAAATCCTGATCACAATGACACAATCTTATGATGCAACTGACACCTAGAATTTTGATTATTATTTCTATATAAAAATGATCAATAATAATAATAATTTATTTTGGTGTGTGTGTGTGTGTGAGTTTGTGTGTGTGTGTGTGTGTGTGTGTGTGTGTGTGTGTGTGTGTGTGTGTGTGTGTGTGTGTGTGTGTGTGGTTGTTGCAACTACACTTGAAATATTGATTTTTTCAGCAAATGACACAAATTAATACATGTTCAGTCTATCATCTCATCAGATCATATGACCCAGAATGTAGTCAGTGAGTTAAAAGACTTTTCTGGACACTGTTTACCTGGCACTGACACACATACATGCATGCGCATGCGCACACACACCACACCGCACCAATATTCTTCAGCCAATCAACAACAAATGCACACACACACACACACAGCACCAATACTCTTCGGCCAATCAACAACAAATGCACACACACACACACACACACACACACACACACACAGCACCAATACTCTTCAGCCAATCAACAACAAATGTACACACACACACCCATACAACCCCCCCTCCCCCCCCGCACACACACACACACACACTCTTCAGCCAGTCAACCAAACCACTGCCACACAGACCTTCATTTCTGGCAGCAGTTCCTGGCTGGGGGTGGAGGGGGTGGAGACAGGGGAGGGGCGCATCACCCGACTGGGTGAGGTCTCGCGAAGCTCCGCCTTCCTGTCATTGTACAGGGCGGTCAACTGGGTGTACTTGCCCGGTGTTTCTAACTGGTGTCTGTCAAACACAAAACCAAGTCTGCATAATTTTTGTATTATTTTACTTAATTTACAAGAATTACTGCTAGCATTCTACAACAAGATCCAAACACATAAAAGACTAAAAAAAAAAAAACACTATTTATTAGGACAAAAAACTTTGTCCTAAGAAATATTGTTCTTTTAATTACACATGTAACAAATATATATGCAACAGCAGGAACTGCACATACCTGTGGAGACTGGTGCAGGAACACAAATGTAACAAATACATGTTATACAAAAGACTTTTACCTGACTTGAATTTCCAGGAACTGCATGTGCCTGTAGAGATTGGTGTAAGAATAGGAAAGGATGCCCACAGACTTCATCCGTGCGCCTCGCTCAATCTCGCTCTCAACAGGCATGTTTTCAAAACAGGACAGCCCATAAAGATTGTCTTTTCGGAAATATCTGAAACAAAAAAATATGATCAAGAACAATGTAGTTAAGTTCAAGATTAGATGGTATCCAAGTGCTTGCAAAAGCTCACATCCGCACACGTTCCATCCCATCTCTCACTCACTGACTTTTCTCAGAATGTTGTCTTTGAGTTTAAGACAGTTCCAGAAACAAAAAACCAAGAACATGCAACTTGAAACCCCAGTCCTAACTTACCAATACCTGTCAACAACATGCAACTTGAAACCCCAGTTCTAACTTACCAATACCTGTCATGATATTACTGTTACCAGACAAAACTAACGGAGTGGATCCATACTTGCACATTTGAAGAAAGGAACAAAAGATAACTGTGACGGAGTGAAACTAAAAATGGAAAAGCGAACATGAGCTTGCTGGCTGTTTTGTCCTGCATTATGACCCCCCCCCCCCCCCCCCCCTTAGTTGTTGTTTATTTTGTCTACTAACTAACAGCTTGTGTCACCCTGCTGGCATGACAGGCATGTGAAAGGAATGTGGGAGGCAGGCAGGCACTCTCCCTCACTAAACGCGCCTCGTTAGTGGTTCATGTTGGCCGATTAGGCTAATGTGAAGCTACTGTTCTTTTTTCATGATGGAAGGGTCAAGCACAAGTTTCTGATGAACTAGTATAATTTAAAATGGCTTTTCTAAGGAAGAGAGCGAGAGAGAAACTGAAAGTTTTTTTTTACAACAGTGTTTACCCAATACAAGAATCACAGTCAAATATAGCCTCAAAACTACAAATCAAAATGAACAAAGGCCTACACCTACAGTAAACAAAGTCAACCTACCCGCAGTAAAAACAACACACATACACACAAAAAGACACTCCATTCCAAATAGGACTATGCATACATCCTTAACACTTCCCAAAATGTACAGCAACTACCACACTTGCCAGTGTGAAACTAACTTACATCAATCACAAATACATGTAAAGTGTGTGTGTGTGTGTGTGTGTTTCCATATAATGCCTTATGTAATTTGTTTTGGTAGAACTGTCCTCTACGTACATACAGAATATTGTATTTAGGTTAATATGTATGATGTGAGCCCTCAGGGCATTGATGAGCGCATGATAAATGTTCATTATTATTATTATTATTATTAAAAGTCTGATTGATTATATGACTATAGCCATTCGAAGTTCAAAACACACATTACCATGGTTGAAAAGGAGACCAGAAAGGCTTTTCTTAAAAATAAAATCCTGGCAGTTGGCAAAGCAGGAGAACTTATTCTGACCTACACCAGATTTAAAACAGGAACTTTTCATAGCTCAGGGGTCTCAGCATATGAGCCTGTATCTGAGGTATCCTGCCACAGGATCTACAGTGGACAGTGTGGCAGCAAAACGTTGCATGGCCATGTTGCCCAATGAACAGGATCAAAGACGCTGCTGGTAACTCATTAACTGTTACTGTTACTGTTAGGCCAGCTGTGAAACCTTACAGCATTTTCCACAGTCAAGTCAGGACTGCTAGTGCTAAGTGCCAAAGCCACTGAGGCAAAAAGGATTCTAAATTGAAAATGAAAGCATTTAAAAATTACCATTATATATATATATTAAAGTTTAACAATTTACCAATCCCATTCTGGCATTCATGCAATATAAGTTGCACATACATGTATAACACAGAATAATAACAGATTATTTATGGCACCCCATCTTGTAAAAGAGCCTTCCAGAAGAGCTTACAATAGTTACATTAGTTACAAAGACATAAGGATTTACTCATTTGATCACACATACACACATTATTTTGATTTCTTCATCTGCTGGAAAAAGGTCAGCCTCTTATTCTTAGGACAAAACACATTTCGAGAAGGTTAGTTCTTTTTAGTAAAGTTCAAGGTAACCACATCAAAGTCCAATATGTCATATGAAGGATGCCACTTGTACAAGTTGTAGCCTTCATTTTCTTCGACAGAACCATACCATGATTTACTTGAGTGAGTGAGTAGTTTTCTTTTTTTAAATTCATTTGAATCTGCTTCAGCAAATATTTATCATTGGTTCATTAAGAAAGCTTCCAATACTGTGTCAACATAAAATGTGCTCTTCATGGATTGGAATGAACATTTACAGCAGCAACATGAAACTTACACAAAGTCTCTGTCTAATGTGTGTGACCCACTCGGCATGGCTTTGAACTCTACCCCATCTAGGTCAATGTCCTCCGGTAAACACCATTCAATCATGTTGCCTGCACAAAATCATCATGATTAAAATAATTAATATGTTCATATAAAATCTAAGTTTAAATTATTATTTTTAAGCCACAGAATAAAAATCACCGGGGTACATAACATTAACTTAATAAACTATATCTACTCAACTGGGAATATGATATTGATGTGGTCATTGGTGGTAAACTGTTATTTGTTAAGCACATCAACTTCACATCATGAATAAGTTAATAAGTAATCTCTCATTACTGAAGTAACCAGTATATCATATATATATAAGTATACACAACAAAAAACAAAACAGTTAAAAATAAATAAATAATGTTAATGTTTTTGTGTACACTTACACATACAGTGATACAAGATTTATTTGCCACAATCCCAGTAACATTAAAATGCACAGAGGGATTTGTCTTAGTGACATTCCATTCCTACACAATATAGTGTATTAACAAGAAGTACATTAATACAAATACAATACATGACCATATATATGTAGTTATGAACAGATTAAAGTTTAACAATTTACCAATCCCATTCATGCAGTGTAACTGTAAGTTACACATGTATTATAACACAGACAATAATAGATTATTTAGGGTGCCCCATCTTGTAAGAGAGCCTGAAGAGCTTACATTAGTTACAAAGACAATGGGTTCACTCATTTTATCACACACACACACACACACACACACACACACACACACACACACACACACACACACACACTACAAATACATGTATTACTGGTGATGGGCTGATAAAATGTGAAGAAAGAAAATGGCATATCAGTAGGCAGAAGAGAAGATGTGGGTTTTCAGTTTTGACTTAAAAGAAAAGAGTGAAGATGAATGCCTGACAGAAAGAGGAAGAGAGTTCCAGATCACAGGTCCAATGTAGTGGAAGGATAGATTTCTCAATATGGGTCCTCCTGCCCTCCCTATGAACACGGAATATATATCTGATTATCCAAGGCTGAGTGGAGAGCAAGTTATTAACATTAATGTAATAACATTTAACAACAAGACTGACCCACACTGGCATGTATATACGTACAAATTTGAAGTCCCAGTAATCATATCAGTGATTATTTCCACATGCACCGGCAGTTTAAAAATGGTGTAAATTGTTATGCTTGTTTCGCACTTCACCACATCAGACTCCGAGTTACTTGCATTTTGTAAACATTTCTGACTTCCACAGTTCCAGTGAATGATAACACTGGTACTAGCACACTTGGTAGCTCATCACAGCATCATTAGTTGGTGTGTGTGTGTGTAAAGCAGTCACAAAAGTCTAGAGCTACTGCTTTCACACGTTGTAAAATATGACAAATTTGCAAGTTGACTCGAATACGTGTGCCATTTCCATTCATGAGCTTCCTCCTAATGGGATATTTATCCACACTCACCCACACAAACATGCATACATACACAGCCAATTAAGCATATGCCAGGTTGGGTGAAATTAAAAGGAGTTTAGAACTAAGCGATGATTGTAAACCTGAGCGTGTGTCAAAGGCCACAACGAAGATCGCAGCGATGAAGTCACTCTCCGCTAAAGTAGCGAGGCTGGGGCTGGCACTGAGAGTAATGCGGTGGGGTTCTCCGTGTGCTGAGTCGGACACCAACCCAACGTTGTTGCTTTGATAATCCCGTCGCCGACATGACGAACTGTTGTCGTCGTCTTCATCATCTGGTTTCAGCAGAGGTTGCCTGTCTGTCGCCATCTTAAGTGATGGTGCCAGAGAGTTGTTTCCCTTGGACAGCCCATTAAAAATGGTATGCTCGAAAGCTCAGGGGTAAACTCTATCTCTGAGCTGGGTGATACATCCTTCCTGAAAGCGAGGCTTGGTATGTTGGGTAAACTGTGGCCAACGGATCCCCCTCCATAAAACAGCCCCAATTCCTCCCCCCCCCTCCCCCCCCCCTTGTTGTTGTTGTGTGTGTGCTAATATCACCATGCTGTGAACAGACATAAAATGGACATCGACTGCTCCCATTTTCCCAAAGGGGTTGACGGACAGCCAGTCTGCATTGCGGACACCAAAAGTCAAAGACTACAGTTTACCCCCCCCCCCCCCCCCCCCCATTTTAACCTTAGGGACTATTGGATGAATCCTTTGGCTTTAATGGATTTTCTTATGCAAAGTAATCGGATGGTGCTTCTTTATAACCGTTTCTGGATTCCTTGTAGGATTTGTTTAAATCAACTTTTTTGTTTTAATACAGGAGGTAGTTTTTAAAAAATCTGATATTTTTCAAGTTGTTACTCCACCCCAGAGCAAATAATGTGTGTGTGAAGGATATACGGTTGCATGCACACACGCAGCACATCTCAACCCACTCTATAAACAACACTGACTTCCTGATAATGAGTGTCCTTTAATTGCCTGTGGAGTCAGCCACGTAGAACGGCTATTTTGAGTAAGTGGATCTGAAATGGAATAAACACCAAGCATCCATTTGCAACAGCATCCCTGAAGGAAGGGAGCAAAAGTGAGGCATGGAGTGTGACTGCTTCAGTCCTCAGTAAGCTTTTGTAACTTAAGGCGCTTCAGTCCCAAGTAAACTTGTGTAACTTTGAATGCTTCAGTCCCCAGTGAGCTTGTGGAACTTCAAATGTTTTTGAAGTCATTTCCAAGTCAAAATTTGCTATCCTAGATCTGTAGTGTGGAATTTAACCATACTGAGATATTTTCTTCTTTGTTTGCAGACACAGGACTCTTGTAGATCAAACATATAACAATGAAATATAAATATAATAAAGCTTTCAATTTAAAATTAGAGCTCAACACACTGTCCAGAATGCAAGAGTTGAACATTTGAGACAGAAGCGGGGAAACTCACAACAGTAATTGCACACAGTTCAAACATGAGAAAGCCAGACAGCAAAACCTACATTAGTTACACAAATACCAAAGCAGTGAACTGAAATAATTTACGTGGAAGGTATAGAGATTTAGCTAGCTGTCAGACATTTTATGCTGGAGGTTCTTAAGGCCCAAGATCTCCCTCACCTCTGGCAGCAAATGAATTTAACCCACCAATGGGACTTCCAGTTATCTTTGGTCTGATTGGGTCAATAGGTATACATTAAAAATCAGGTCTAAATGTAACTCAAACAATGATAGTATTTTCTGGCATGTATTAATCAAATCAAAGTTGGTTCAATTCCTTTCGATGTCAACTCTCCAATAATAAAGGAACCCACTCCACAGTGAGATTGTGTGTGAAGGAAATTAGGACAGAATTACTAATTTAAAACTGGTTAGGTCTACATTTTAGAAAAGAATTCAAGCTGGTAGTCCTGGTTTAAAAGATCACCGATTATGATTACACCCTTAACTTTCAATTTTTCTTTCTTTCATGAATTGCGTTAATCTCTACCCATCTTTTTTTTTAAATTATCGTCATGGATGATTACATCAGTGAAAGGTCCCAAACTTGGTGTATACACATCTGCTCGAGCATCTGTGAACACTTCAGGTAAATCCCAGTAAAAAGACTTGCAGTTGCACAGTTGCCATCAGCCAGGGAGGAACTTGGTTCCCAATAATACTGCATTTGCAAAACACTAGGGTTACATACCACTTCACATACACATTCTCCTCCATAAAAAGCACAACTCATAATCATATGTACAGAAGAGCCTTTTATTTGCTTTCACACTGCCAAAGATTGTTTTTTGTGTGTAGGTCTTTTACTTCTTGCTCTTCTTCTTCCTCAAACGTTTGGGCTTGGGTGGTGCCTTTTTGGCAGCCTTGAGGAGTTTGCCGTACTCCACATTGATGAGACGGTTTCTCTGCAACACACACAAAAATGCACACATGAACTTCCTGCAGCTATGAACAAAGACTAAGAAATAAAAAAGGCAAAGGTCATCAAAAGGGAAATGAAAATGTAAATCTCAACACTGGCTATCATTTCACAGTTTGAAAGCTCTCACTTCAGTAAGGTGCAAGAAAACGAACACCCATGGCTTTGCTGTTTCAGTACACGACTTGGCCATGTTCCAGTACATGTCGGGCATGTCCATTCCATTTTTACACTCCACTTCAAAAGTTGTTAACAGTACGACATCCTGTTCAACCAAACAAGAGAGTACCGAACAACTTTAGCTTTCTTCCAGGTAATATTAACCAGTTCACAGACTTGCATACATGTACGTTTTAGTGTGGATGCAATACACAAAAATAAAGTACAAGTCCCCCAAACCCCAACCTTTGCATAACTCTAAGTCATTTTTCCCTTCTTCTTTTGTGTATTGTTTGTTCTAAGTTTTCCTCTTAAAAAAGAAGAAAAAAGAATGCAAATAAAGCATCTTTTACAAACTCAAGGTCTTCAGTTACTTATTTGCCAGGATATGAACCACAAAGTTGACTGAGAGCTGAAAACCAGTTATGTACCAACTTTCACACTTGCTTACCCAACCAATTTCAGTAAAAAGGCAGAGAACTTACAGCAATAATAATCTTGTCAAGAAATGTTCTAACTCTGGACTTTGGTCATTTATCAGTACCTTGTTTGATTTGATATATGTGTGTGTGAGAGAGAGACTCAGTGTATATGTTTGATATCTGCTTTGTTTGAGTTTTATAAATGTACATTAACCAACTCCCCCGCCTCCCATCATGTGCTTTGTAAAACGCGCAGGGCATTTTAAGAATTTGCGCTTTAGAAATGATTATCATTATTATAAATCAATCTCAACTTACAGCCTGCTTGGCCTTCATCAGCTTGAATCGCTCAAAGTCGGTCAGCTCAGCCCTCTGCAAAATACAAACACAGTTACTGACAATTAGTCTGCATATAATACTGTATCCAACTGTTCTGCACTTCCATTTTAACCAAGAAACCAGCAATTCCTTTTCACAGTTGAGAATTTTACCCATATGTCAACATTTCAAGATTTGCAGCATCTCATCAGCTGTCATTCTGTTACTGTGTCCACGGTGGGGACAGATGACATCTCAGACACAAAGACAGCAGATTACCTGCCTCGGATTAGGGATCGTCTGCAAGTGCAACATGGCACATTTAAGACGGCAATTCCTATCATACATGGCTCGTCATAGGCAGGTAACATTCAAGTATCTACAGAATATTAAACTGCATATGTGCATGGCATTTTCTGATTAATGATCAACCAAAAAACATACCATCATACATGCTACATGGTGTACAAATTCAAAAAGCAACTACCATTTTCTATTTTCCTCATTTTTTTTTTTTGCTTCATACAGAACTATACTCAAACTCAAAGCTGCCCCCCCCCCCCCCCCCCCCCCCCATTTAACAATGGCGAGTTAAAAATCAACAGTTTTGGCATCAAGCAGAAACAACATCCAGCCAAACAGCCCTTTCTGAAGCAATACTTCCAAGGAAAACCATGAATTGCATAGTAATTAGTATTGTATGAAAAATTTATTATTAAAAAAAGAAAAAAAGACAGAACGAGTCCTCTGCATATGCAAATATTAAAATGTGCACAATTCCCAGTAACTAACATCTGGTATCAATAGGATTTGAATTCTGGTGTAAATCACAATACTATAATCTTCTCAATCTCATTTTACAGCATCTGCTTCAGGCAATATGCTCAATCAACTATCTTGTCATTCAAAACTAAAATATACAACTTCTCTTATGGTTTTTAAACTTTCCAATGATTCTGAAATGGGTCACTAATGAAACCTGATGGATTGGGGAGGTTACAAATGCTCCCAACTGTGCCAAAATCTTTAGCTCATTTTGACAATCAATGAATCATGACCATCCAACAGGGAAAGGGGGAAAAATAGTCCCAGATAAGTTATGACCCGCTGGTTACCTGCCTCAGATTAGGCTTTGTCTGCAAGTACCATGTGGCACAATAAGACGGCAATTCCTATCATAAAAGGCTCATCATTGGCAAGTAACAGTGCTGAACAACTTCCTCACATTCTCTTCTTAATCAGATAATCTTTCCCCCCCCCCATAAAACACTGTTGTTATCGTGTGTTTTTTTTTACCAACAACTATTCAACTCAAAATATTTTGAGCCCACCATCATTCCATCAACAACTGACACCGTGATAAGCACACTTACAAATTCTGAAATAGGGGAAAGCAGCACCTAACCGAGAATGGGCCATGGGCGACTGTAGGTCTTCAACAAATTTGGCAGACACAGTCTCTTTATTCAGGTTGTTCAAATCTCTAGTTGCCTTTATATGACCAAAGCTTTGGGAACCACTAATATAATAATAATAAAGAGGATTTCTACAGCATCCATCTACTACACAAGGTGGGAGTGCAGGGCACTTTACAAAAACGCTAACATGCACTCACACAAACATGTCAGGCAGGGGGATAGGCACAGCTATGAAAAAGACAGTTTAGAAAGTTTCTGAACAGGTACAGGTGCGTCTTGAGGGCAGCTTTAAAAGAGAAGGAAGGATCAGAAGGGTGGAGTGTGTTAGTCTGATGGGCTGAAACTGAAACAGATTACGAACCCTTTCTTTGGCTGCAATTTTCTTGGCCCAGGTAGTTTCCTGCCATTTTTTGTTGATCTCATCAGCCTCCCACTTCTTGCGGACTGTACTGGTGCGGGCAGACGGGCCAATCTTGATGGTGAACTGGGTTAAGTGAAGGGACTTGAAGTTCGCATCACGCCTCAGCACACCACTGCAGGGACCATCGATGAGAGCCTAGAGAACAAGCGCAGTGTTTTTCATATAGTATACAAATGAATGCACAATATCAGTAGTTCATCTGGCTGACATTTTGCTAACCATATCAGAATTGAAATATTTGTCTTCTCTAAAGCACACCTGTTTCTGTTCTTGTTCTCAACACACAGTTGTACAGTATTCGTGTCAGCTTTTAGTTTTACTTTACACAGAGTACCAACCTGAAAAACTGTACACCAGGCCCTGGTACCACCCATAATACCTTGCCACCTATCAACCCTGCCTCTTTGCAAACACAATGAAACTGCACTCTGCATTTGGCCTAGGGCAAGCCACTCTTTCTCACTTGCTGGTACAGCACAAGGTCCTAGTTCCACCCAACTTTAAACAAGGTATCACAATGGTGCACAATATATAATGCTGTATCTTAGTGCAAGTGTAATCCATTCTGCATTCTCAACTGGTATTTCCCTCCTGAACTTCAGTTTTTGTCAACCCTGTAATTAGTTCAACATATATTTGACTGAAGCTGGACCTCAAACAGGATATTGCATTAATTGTAAGCATAAACAAACTAAGAGGTAAAAATGCAAACAATTACATCATTTACTTATTACAAACAGATAAAAGATTATCCATACTGTGCTCAAATTTTATTTGTTTTGCTTTGCCTCAGAACATGGGTTATCTGCATGCCCTGGTTTGAGCAATAAGACGGCAATTCCTATAATAAACTGGTCATCACAGGCAAAACTTACACATAATGCTTTTGTTAACAGTTTTTATTTCTATCAACCTACTCTGTTCTGATCGATGACATCAACAATGACAGCAAGCTTGCCTTTGTCAGCACCGTGGGCAATGTAGGCCACACGGCCAACCTGCACATAACGCTCAAAAACCTGAAACACAAAACAAATGAATTACTGAAAATTAATTCTGGTACACATGCACTTTATCTGCAGCTAAAACAGTGAAAACATCACAAAACTCTTCAGCTGGGGCAATGCTGACATACTTATGAATGAAAGCAAAACACTGTTCAGGACTCCAAACTTTTCAATCCCAAATTACACTTTACAATTTCAGTAGGACACTAAGTTAGTGACTAAGACAAGAATCTACCCAAGAAGGACTGTACTTACACAGAACAAGAATAATATATTGATAAGTTTTGTTTTCAATTTTATGCCCAATACCACGTACAAGTTGTTGACCTGAACTGCAGAAGTAAAAACTAAAATGATCACATACTACTACTACTACTTGTACTAACTAGTAGTAGTACTAAAGTAGCAAGAACGCTGTTATTGTTGATCACAATATACACCGAAATTACGAGTTTGCAGGAAAAAGGCAACAACAACAAAACAAAAAAAACACCCATGAGGCATAAAACTGATATGACGAATATGATACACTCACAATAAATTAATGACACTAGAAAGCACGCTCCACCATAGATCTAGCCTGTACTTCGCCAACGTGGTCATCGTGCAGGTGAACCTTAATTCGTCTTCACGCCGCAAAGACACACTTTACACCTAAATTGTGGCCGATTCAAATACAAGATGAGCATATTCATTACATAATGGAATTTCGAGCGTCTCCCCCATTTTATTCACAAAAAAACTAAGCTTTAGTTGGGCGAGAACGACAGCATGTGGTACCCACCATCTTTTTTGTTCCCAGAAAGGAAGTGTGTGAAAAAGAATGATGGGAAATCGATTGTCACCTGAAACCAAAACCAAAAATGTACGATTCTAGCGAAATGTTAGCGGGACGATTTAAGCTGTAAAATGTAAATATATAATCTAAATCACGACTGCGGTTAGGTTAAAAAAAATATATATTTTCTTCTCTTCGCTGGTTTTGTAGCTATGTCCTTGACCCTTCACCCAACCTTGACCTCAAATGGTGTTAAACAGTGCCGCAAGGATCACCGACGATGTTGTCTCGAAAGTTATTTAAACATGCACTGCTTTTTCCGCGTAAAGTGAAGAGCAGCAGGAACAGATTTCAGTCGACACAGGTAAAGAATTGCTGCATTTTCCTTAACTTTCCACTGATGCGCCTAGATCAGTAGATGACAGTTGACACAGAAAACAGGACTTCAGTCTGAGTCTGTCTGGAGAGTTTTTAAGATTATATCGGTTACCCGTACTGTATGACTGTTTTAGTGGTTATAAATATATCAGTTACCCTCACTGTATGACAGTTGATAAATAATGTTAGCTCACATTTAATAATGCAGCATTATTTGAGTAACAAAATCTCATGGGGCCGGAAGAAAACCGTGAAGTGATTCCGCATTTACAACACTGACGCCCAGTTCTTACAGTTACAATCTTTTTGTAAGTTACACAACTTATAGAAATTAGAACTGGTTTCAGGTACTTTCGATGCAACCCCTGTACATAATTTACAGCAGGAGAGCTCTAGCCAACACAGACAAACTTTTTTGTTCTCCCTGTCCCAAATAAGGCTTATGATTTCTGTGATTAACCACCACGTTTAGTGTTTACTTACTGTTTGTTCTAGATTAAGAAGTTGTCCCTAATAATAAAAAGTAATATATACTTTTTAACACCTGATGACATTAAATAGAATATATATATCAGACAGATCACCCCCAAAAATCAAGCAAATGGTCGGAACCACTCCTCTAGTTCTACGACTCCTGGTTCCTCTTTTAAGACGCTGACATTTTTGAAAAGCAAGCAAAAGCAGTCATACAAGACTTTAACATGGATGATCTGTGGTCAGGCGTTCATAATTTGCTATTATGGTAATAAAACTGGACCTCAACTTCACCATTTGGAGTTTAATTCTGTGCATAAAATGTACTCTTTAATTTGTTTAAAATCCATAGTTAGTAAGGAGTGAAAATACCCCATACAAATCTGTCTAGTGGGTGATAATGACCACTGCAGTGCAACACATTGTCCAAGCTGCAGTGGAACAAACAGCAAGGTCACACACAGTGTCATTCTGAACTAGTGACTAAAGTGTCTTCTTGATGTTCATTGGTTCTTGCCTTTCACTTTATCCAAACACACTAGTTGGCAGTAAGTGACTGTGAACTTTGTTTGTGCATTTATTGCAATGGTGCTAAAGGCTTGGCTAATCAGTATGCCAAACCATAAGCAAAAGCACTCAGAAGAATCAGCCAGTGCTGTTAAATCAACCAAGAGCAGTGAAACTGATCCAGAAGGCCTACAGTAAAAAGGAAGACTCATTGCTCAAAGGGTGTTAGGAGTGCATGGTTATGATGATGACAGCCAACAATGAATTGCCATGTTTGCACCGAAGCGAAACGGTCATGCTCCAACAATTAAGTTTAACAAAACAAAACAAAACAAAAACTGTACTGGGTTCAGTGAACTTTCACTAGTTACAGCATTCAGGGATGACAAGACATCAAAAAAGCAGCGACCACCAGGATGCTGTGCCAGCAAATCATCACCGAGTTATGTCACTACATGTGCAGAAATCTCTTCGAAAAATTCAGATATTTGTGAGTGTGACACCAACAGCACTTTACTCCCAGCTTGTAGCGGCCTTTATGTTTACCTGTGCATATCTCTCTGATTCCAGATTTGATGGTCTCATTCCTGTTAAAATACTCAAACACAAAAAGGGGAGCCCTAACACAAACTTCCAAAATAAAATATAAAAACAACAATTAAAAACAACAAAACCAAACCCCAAACAAAAATAAATAAATGATATCAACAACAAATCAGATACCCTTTAGAATTTTTGGAAGAGGGTACATATATCTATATATATATATAGATATATATAGATATATACACTATGTTAAATTGCAAGACAGGGGTGGGTATACCCCCGAAAGTGCTGAAAACTTGGGAGCCCTGTGTAGCTTTGGTGAAGTGGGACAGTGTGTCCTGCACTTGAAATTGAGTCCTTGCATCCTTACTACCTGAGCATGGCATTGATTGGAACGGTGTAAAACTAGGCATATTGTCAGCCCTGTGCCTGTGGCTTCAAGTGTCAGAGGTTCTGTTTGTTTATTTTCAGCCTGGAGTTGGTTAGCATATTTTTTAAATAATTATAATAATACAGCTTCTCAATTTCCAGGCCTATTTGTTTATTTTCAGCCTAGAGTTGGTTAGCATATTTTTTAATAATTTTTTTAAAATAATTATAATGATACAGCTTCTCAATTTCCAAGCCTCACGTACTGACACAAGTGACAGGAATTCTGCCTTTCTAATTTCTTTCTTCTTTGTTATTCTGCTTCATCATCCCCCACCCCCCTGCCCCCCTCAAAATTCTCTTCATACAGTGATGGGTGCCATGAACAGTATATATCCGACTTTAGTTTTGATGATTTGTGTTTCACCTTGATAATTATATGACCTTAACAGTTGACTGGACGTCCAATATCAAAGATCAGTCTGTCCATTCTCTTTTTTGTTCTGTTTGACAGGTAGTTGCTGAAAAGGTGACTGATGGATTTGTGGAGGATCTGCGTAGCATCGTTGGCAAATCCAATGTGTCCACTGTGGAGGCTGTCCGAGATCAGCACGGCCACGATGAGTCGTATCATCCGTCAGTTGGTTTTATCAGCAGTTGATTGTTTCTTGATATTTGATCATGACGAGGCTTCTGAATAATTTATTCACAGTCAGATGACTGCTGAAATGTAGAATTGTGAAAATCTTGTTCTGGTACTGTGATGGTGATTACACTCATGAAGTTATAGCATTATCAAACAGTATAGATGTCATAGTAGCAATCATTGTGCACAAATGTGCATATCTGACGCACTACGCTGGGGCCTGACGCATTACATTTCCAACCCATCTGTCACTCTGAATATGATGTGTATATTATATATATTATCATAATTGTGCATTTGATTTGACCCAGATACACTGAAACTTATCAGTATGTGTTATTGTTACAGTCCAATACTTGTCGGTGCATCCGTTGCATGTTTGTGTTAGTGTTACTGTAGTGTTATTGATGATTCTAGTTTTGTCAGATTCTGTTTCTGTCTGTCCGTCAGTCTGTTTCCCTGTCTCTGTCTCTGTCTCTGTCTCTGTCTCTCTCTCTCTCTCTCTCTCTCTCTCTCTCTCTCTCTCTCTCTCTCTCTCTCTCTCTCTCTCTCATGGCCCAGACACAGTGGAACTCGTTACCAGACGATGTTCAGCATTCATCATCCACACCTTCTTTCAAGCAAGCCTTGAAAACTAATCTCTTCAAATCTGCATATAATACTTAATAGACCCCTTTTACTGTCACTTAAATCTCCTCACATACACAGTGGACTGGCATACACAATTTGCTGGAAGTAGGGGGGAACACATTAGCAGGGTTGCTGGCTCAGCGCATAGCTGTATTTCCCTGGTACTAGTAGTAGTGAAACCCTCACATTTCACAGTGCTGTGAAATGTGAGGGTTTCACTACTACTAGTACCATGGAAATACATCTCAACAAGATGGGCAGAAAGGATCAGAAATTCCGCAGAACATCTACAGTTCTTTAGTTTCAGTAACAAGGCAAACAATTGTAATCAGCAGCGCTGACTCGAGGATGATCCCGAATCTGCTGAGAATTTAGTTGTGTGTTTTTTTTTTGTGTTTTTCCGTTTGATTTTTCTCCATCTTACTCCAGTGTAGCGGCTGTGCACTTGATTACTGCAGTATGTATACCATTGTTGTCAGAACAAGAGAATGTGTGTGCGTGAGAGAGGCTGGGGAGTAACAGCATTATTATGACTCGGGCTGTTTTGCCCGTGGAATTTATTGTGTGCATTCAGCGACACAAAGAGCTTTGTCATTTGATTAAACAAAAGCATGGAATGCATAAATACTCACACAAAAATCACTAGCATAATAATACATTACTACTCATACTTAGTCAAATATTACGACTTATGCTTAGTCAATCAAAGCAAAGTGAAACTGACACACACTGAAACACAAACACCCTCGTACTCACAGAGTAGCCTGCACACACACACACACACACACACACACACACACACACACACACACACACACACATTCCCCAACACACACACACACACACACACACACTCCCTGACAAACACATGCTTATCTCAGGAAAGTGGAACTGAAGAAAAGGTTTATAAAAACAAAAAGATCTTGGAGTTGACAGCTAATTAGAGGAATTCCATTATAAAGCTGCCTATGTTTCGTAAAAGAAAACTTGTGAGAAGATGAAGGGAAAAGCAGCTTGTGAATGAAAATGTGTTAGTGTATGCACTATTGCAAATGGGTCAGCAAGTTGAAATGCTGTATTCCTGGTACAAGGTGATAATTAACCTAATGATAGATTATCTATGGTTCACCTCTCGTAAGAGTCCTGAGCACTTACAAAGGCATAAGGATATGCTCATTTTATCACACACGCGCACACACACACACACGCACACACGCTGTACGCCCCCCCCCCCCCACACACACACACACACACACTACAAATACATGCATACTGGTGATGGGTTGGTAGACTGAGAAGAAAGAAAACAACAAATCAGTATGTAGAAGAGGGGAGGTGTGTTTTCAGTTTCGACTTAAAAGAAGAGAGTGAAGAAGAATGCCTGACTGAAAGAGGAGAAGAGTTCCAGATCTCAGATACGTAAATGTAGGTATAGACACACTCATCATCTTGTAGTGGTGGGAATTCACCTTTTTCATCTTTCGGACCTGTTGACCTAGTTTGATCACAAGAGAAACTTGGGTAACTTTTAGTCATTGTTTGTTGTCCTTTTTTTTTCTTTTTTTTCTTTTTTAAAGTTGTGTTTTGGTTTTGCATACCAGAACCAGCCTTCCTGATGTAGTGGTGTTTGCCCAGAGTGTGGACCATGTGAGTAAAGTGGCGCAGCTCTGCAACAAGACTGTCGTGCCTCTCATCCCCTTTGGCAGCGGTACAGGACTGGAGGGGGGTGTCAATGCTTTGAAGGTCAGCACTGTCAGGGACACACACACACATATGTATGCTACTTGCTAGATGTATGAACCTATGCATGCGTGAATGCATGCACACACACACACACATGCACACACACACATGCACACACACACACACACACACACACACATGTACATACACACATGTACACACACACATGCACGCACACACACACACACACACACACGCACACACACACACATGTACATACACACATGTACACACACACACACACGCGTACACAGTGTATCTTGATTTTGCACCATATGGATCTTTACAGTTACATCACAACCATCCATCCTCCCTTATGAGAGTCCCAACCTCAAAACTGTGAACCAAAATCCCCCCCCCCCCCCCCCCCCCAACCCCATCCTCCAAAACGGTTACATTGTTAAATTATTGTATCTTAGGTTTTACTTCTTATTTTCAGGGTGGTGTGTGCCTTGATGTCAGTCAAATGAAGAACATTGTGGAGGTGAATGTGGAGGATTTTGATTGCACCATGGAGTCGGGTGTTACACGTGATGAGCTCAACGGCTACATCCGTGACACAGGCCTCCAGTTCCCTGTTGGTCAGTGCGTACTGTGTGTGTATGCACTCAGTCCTGTGTTTGTGATATGTGCTGTGTATATGTGCAGAATAAGCACTGTGTGTGTATGTAACATGCTGTGTGTGTGTGTATGCAACATGTGCTGTGTGTGCATATTATGTTATGTGGACATAGCTTGTGCTGTTTGAATGTAACATGTGCTTTGTGTGCACATAATGTGTGCTGTGTGTATGTAATATGTGCTCTGTGAGCATATAATATGTGCTGTGTGTATATTTAATGTGTGCTGTGTGTATCTATATAATGCGTGCTGTGTATGCATATAATATTTCTTGTGTATGTATTAAATGTGTGCTGTGTGTGTATGTAATGTGGGCTGTGTGTGAATATGTGCTGTGTGTATATTTAATGTGTGCTGGGCACGTACATACTGTGTGCATATAATGTGTGCTGCATGTATATTTAATGTGTGTTGTTTGTGTTGTATTGTGTGCAATACATAAACATGTTTTCTTTTCATAAAGCATGGTCAGCATGCTTTTCAATTTTATAGAGGGTTCCAGGCTGCCAGTCACACAAGCACTTCAGCCAGTCAGGACATCTATCATTGACGGAAGCTGCCACAAGTATAATTTTTGTCATAACAAAAGTATGCTTGTCACAACAAAAGTTTTGTCGTGACAAACATATTTTTGTCACAACAAAACTTTTGTCGCAACAAACATAATTTTGTCACGACAAACACGTGTTTGTCACAAAAAAACACATCTTTTGTCATGACAAACATGTTTATGTCACGACAAAAATGATACTTGTGGCAGCTCCTGCCAATGATAGACATCATGATCAGTATTCCATGTCAAAATCCCGCCATGTCTTCCTTCTAAGCTAGAGCATAGTAACAGAGCAAGGGAATAATTGATTCTGAGCAAAGCCTTCAAAATAAGTAATGCCACACATTTAGTGGTGACGAGAAACATCGGCAGCAGCTACAGTCACATGCAGCAATTTGCAGTCTTTGAATACTGAATCAGACTCAAAGTGTGTCAAACCATTATCGTCATGCACGTCACCATGCAGCAGAGTACCGCGTGGTGATCCAAGCCTGTCAGAAAAGAGGCTAGGTTCGGAGCTCAGCGCCAGACCCTCTGTTCTGTGTAAAATGCTGCGCACAGTCATCTAATGATGCTACTTTTCAGACCCCGGAGCGGACGCCTCGTTATGTGGCATGTGCGCAACAAGCGCTTCGGGAACCAACGCGGTGCGCTACGGAACAATGAGAGAGAATGTGCTGAACCTGGAGGTTGTCCTTCCTGATGGCAGTGTCTTGTGGACAGCTGGCAAGGGCAAGCGCTGCAAGTTAGTGCATATATATATAATATATTTGTCAATCTTAAGTTCATGTGCACTTTTAGTGTGTGTTTTGCTGGGTTGGGGGTTTTGGTCGTTAGTGCATATAATTATACTTGGTAGGTAGGTAGGTAGTGTTGCTTAATGTCCTCAGATGTCAGCTGACGTATTAGGGACAAGCTGAGACCAATGCCGAAGCATGGTTCAATATAGCTTTACGTCCACAGAAGCCAGAAGGCTCATTAGGACGGACAGCCCAGGACGGCCACCTCGACTCTCACACAGCTCCTGAACTATGAATTATACTTGTACTTGTCATGTGCACTTATACAATACAATATAACTTTATTGCCAGGTGTCAGTACAATTGCACGAGGAATCGTTTTGCGGTGCCAAGTACACTCATCACACATTTACTCCAATCATGAAACATTAAATTAAAACAACAGCAAATAAATATGTGTGTGTGTGTGTTGCTGTTTTTGTTTGTTTTTGTTTTTTGGCACTTAATTCTTTGCGGGAAGTTCAGGTCGCCCTACCTGGGTAAGACTACAGCAGCTGCAGGAGCAGTGCTACCCATTCCTACATGTGTAGGCTACTGCATTTTCAGTTTTTGTTGTTGTTGTTTTTTCTTTCTTTTTTACCATGAACATGAAAAAAAAACTTGTGAACAGGAAAAATAAATGGGGGGGGGGGGGGGGGGGGGGAGGTGTACAAATGTGCATTCAAATGGTTTATTCCAATGGATGCTAAAGAAAAGCTCCAGATTTTAGTTTTCTGAAAGTCATGGAGGCTTTTTTGTTTGTTTTCTTTTTCTTTTTGAGAGATTGGGGGGGGGGGGGGGTACAATTATTTAAAACCAAGGATGGAATGGCTCGTTCATGTTTGCATGTTGGGCATATTGGAAGCAGGAAAACCATCAAATGTGTTGTGTTCTGGCATCCAAATGCAAAATCCAGAAAGCAAATTTCTCTACACAGAGACAATAAAGTTGTATTGTAAGTATAAAATGAATAGTAATAGTGAAAGGTACTGCTTGAATTTAAAAAATAATAATCCAGGTACCAACTGAAATGAGATTAGCAAGGTAGGTGTGTGTGTGTGTGCGTGCGTGCGTGCGTGCAGCATGCGTGCGTGCGTGCGTGTGTGTGTGTGTGACTAAAGACCTAGAGTAACCTAACATAGTTTCACTTGGGCACTGTGCTTGTGGCATCTTTTGTTTGGATTCCTGCCTGAGATACTCAGCAAGAACTACCAAGCTGGCCCAGTCAGGCGCCCCACATACACATGGACACTGCCTTTGCCCTGTTGTCCCACATGACTGCAGGCAGTTCCAGTATTAGGAGATCTGTGCCAGGGAAGGTTGCACTCTGAGAGCAAACTCTTGCATCTGTGGGCAGGAAGACGTCTGCTGGTTACAACTTGACGAACCTGTTTGTCGGATCAGAAGGAACCTTGGGCATTATCACAAAGGCCACCATCCGACTGTATGGAATCCCAGAGTCTGTGAGTGGATTTTCACCTGTGTCTGGTCATGGAGGGTAGAGACCTTTCTGTTTCGTAGCTGCTTGTTTGGCTTGCTTAGCAAAGTTGTTTTTCATGGAGATCGAGGTACTGTTGGGGACTGAAATCTTGGATTATTTAAACAGCAAAATGGCTTTCATCATTGTCTTTATTAACTCTTTTGCTGCCAACAGTTTTACATTTTCCGTGCAGTTTCCTGTCAAGAACAGTCCCAAGAACAGGTTAAGATGTCAGCAACAGTTTGATTTGAGAAGTTTGTTTGACATAATTATGAAGACTTACCGATAATGCTGGAATTCTGGCAGAGTTTATTTGACATAATTATGAAGACTTACATATAATGCTGGAATTCCAGCAGACAAAAGGTGTGTGTGTGTGTGTCGCAACAAACTTATGTTTCTTGTGACAAATATTTGTTTTGTCATGACAAAATATGTTTGTTTTGACAAAAGTTTTGTCATGATAAGCAGACTTTTGTCATGACAAAAGACGTGTTTTGTTGCGACAAACACATGTTTGTCATGACAAACACATGTTTGTTGCAACAAAACTTTTGTCACAACAAAAATGATACTCTGGCAGCTCCTGCCAATGATAAGGTACAGGGTGAGTGCAGTAATGGTCCTCATGGAGACTGTGTAGCATTGTCTTGGCTCTTCCAGAAGCTCTGCTGCCATCAGCTTCACATGACATTGTGAGGCAGGTACAAGGTGCATGCAATAATGATCCTCATGGAGACTGTGTAGCACTGTGTCCTGGCTTCTCCTGAAGCTTTGCTGCCAACAGCTTCACATGACATTGTGAGGCAGGTACAAGGTGAATGCAGTAATGGAGACTGTGTAGCATTGTGTCCTGGCTTCTCCTGAAGCTCTGCTGCCAACAGCTTCACATGACATTGTGAGGCAGGTACAGGGTGAATGCAGTAATGGAGACTGTGTAGCATTGTGTCCTGGCTTCTCCTGAAGCTTTGCTGCCAACAGCTTCACATGGCATCGTGAGGCAGATACAGGGTGAATCCGAATGCAGTAATGATCCCCACGGAGACTGCCATTATGGCTAGGCTCCTTCTGAACTTAAGGACATAGCAATGTTGAGGGTGGGGTACATTGATCAGTACTACTGTGGTTGCCTACATTTCTGTGCGGTTCTAGTGTACGCCGATGACTGTTGGTGTGGTTGCAGACTCTGTCGGCAGTGGTGTCTTTCCCTGGTGTACAAGAGGCGGTGGACACAACGGTGCAGGTCTTGCAGTGTGGTGTGCCCATGGCACGTATCGGTGCGTTCTCCATTGGCTGTTGACACCTACATACCACAGCCACTACAAAATAGTGTTAAAAAAAACTCAGCAAAAATGTCGTTTTCAAAGCAGCGAGCAAACAATTTACTCCAAAGTAATATTATTATTATTTTTTGAAAGAGAAAAAAGTGCAGCAGATCTGTGCAGCATATTACATAATGTGATGGCAACAGTCTTGCTGGGGGGGGGGCGGGGGGGGTTACTCTTTTTTCTTTTCTTTTTTATCTCACTACAACTGTATCATTAAGTGGGCATGGTCTTGTAGAATCTACTTTACACCTCCGGGGATCATCATCCTTTCTTTGAGGATGTGGTCTTAGCAAATCTTATGAGCCCTCATTTTCCTTCTTTTTTTATTTTTAACCCATGTACAAGTGTATTGTAGGTGATTCATGTGCCTGTTGTTGCATCTCCTGTTGTCTGTATAATATATTGTTAGCGCTGTTTAACAGTAGCGCTCTGTGCAGTCCACTACCATGTGTGCCAGACGTGCGTATGCCTGTCTGTATGCCTGCCTCATCAACAGACAAGACAGTACATTGTTTGTTTCCCTTCGCTTCTCAATCCTGCCCAAAACAGTTCCGGGATAAAATGGCCATTGATGCTTCCAACAAGTAGAGCTGTTTCCCTTTGTTTCTTGATTGTGCCAAACAGAATTCCTGGACGAGGTGGCCATTGATGCTTTCAGCACATAAAACAGGTTTGAGTACAAGTCTGTTTCCCTTTGTGTCTTGATCGTGCCAAACCACCTTGGAATTCCAGAATTTCTGGATGAGGTGGCCATTGATGTTTTCAACACTTAAAGCAAGTTTAAGTACCAGTATAGTTCCCTTTGTTTCTTGATCGTGCCAAACAGAATTCCTGGATGAGGTGGCCATTGATGCTTTCAACAAGTACAGCAAGTTTGACATGAAGGTTGCCCCATCCCTCTTCCTGGAGTTCCATGGGTCACCCAGCGCTGTAAAGGAACAAGTTGCTATTGTTGGTCAGTTGTGTGTGTGTGTGTGTGTGTGTGTGTGTGTGTGTGTATGGATGTTTGTGCATGTGTGTGTGTGCATGTATGCATGCATGCACACGTGCATGTGTGTGTGTGTGTGTGTGTGTGTGCACATGTGTGTGTGTGTGTGTGTGTGTGTGCATGCATGTGTGTATGCCTGTAGGCATGCATGTGTGTGTGTGGGAGGTGGGGGGGAGGGGGTGTTCTTGCCAATGTCAGTGTGTTGTGACACAGCCCAAGCCAAGGTGGTTTAAAGGGAATTATGAACTTGGTTTTTGTTTGTTTGTTTAGTTTTGCACTTGTATGCAAGTCATCTAAAAGTGATGGTCTTGTTGTTTTCAGAGGAGGTTGCTGGTGCCAACAATGGAACGGATTTCAAGTGGGCTACAGATGCAGATGAGCGAAACAGGCTGTGGAAAGCTCGACACGAAATTCTCTATGCCTGTACCGCTCTCATCCCAGGCTCCAAGGTAAGTTTGCGCACTTGGCTTGTTCGCCTGTCTGCCCTGTTTCTTGTTTGTGCAGTTCTAGGGAGAGAAGTGAAGTCTGTTATTGTTATTGGATCTGTTCGTGCGTTGGAGAGAAGTGAAGTGTGTTGTTGTCGTCAGATCTGTTTGTGCAGTTCTAGGGGGAGAACTATAACTAGTAGATTAGAAGACCATTTCTAATCTACCAGATATCATCTGACAGACTGTCACTGTGTGTTATGGATATGGGTTCAGCCCCATCCAACAGATGTGTGTTTTTCCATTTCTAATCTACCAGTTATCATGTCACTGTGAGTTACGGATGTGGGTTCAGCCCTATCCAACAGTTGTGTGTGTTCCTGTTTCTAATGTAAGAAATGACATCTAACAGACTGTCACACTGTGTGTTGTGGATGTCATCCAACAGATGTGTGTTTTTCCATTTCTAATCTACCAGTTATCATCTGACAGACTGTCACTGTGAGTTACGGATGTGGGTTCAGCCCTATTCAACAGATGTGTGTGTTCCTGTTTCTAATGTAAGAAATGACATCTAACAGACTGTCACATTGTGTGTTGTGGATGTGGGTTCAGCCCTATCCAACAGGTGTGTGTCTTCCTATTTCTAATGGACCAGAAGTTATCTGACAACTTCACACAAATGTGTTATGAATATTTTTTTTAGCCCTGCTCAACAGATGTGTGTGTTCCTATTTCTGATGGACCAGAGGTTATCTGACAGACCTTCACACAGTGTGTTATAAATATTTTTTCAGCCCTACTCAACAGATGTGTGTGTTCCTATTTCTCATCTACCAGAAGTTATCTTGAAAGCCAAGGAGATGATCAAACAAGCTGGTCTTATAGGTAAGTTGCTAAAGAAGTGTGTGTGTGTGTGTGTGTGTGTGTGTGTGAGTGTGTGTGTGTGCATGTGCGTGTGTGTGTATACATGTGTGTGTATGTATGGGTGTGTGCGTGTGTGTGTGTGTGTGTGTATGCGTGCATGTGTGTGTGTGTGTCTATGTGTGCATGCATGTGTGTGTGGATGCATATGTGTGTGCGAGTGCATGTCTGTGTGTGCATGTATGGGTGTGGTTGGGGGTGTCTGTGTGTGCTCAGGATTTTTTCAGCTGGCATTGATGTATCTGGATGGACATTTGACAAAGATCACAAAGGAAACCATCTAAAAAAGTGTCCAGACAAACTTTGGTCCCAGTCCTCTTCTAACATGAATAACATGTAGCATGAACAACGGTTCTGACCTCAGTGATTTGATGACCTGTGTTCCACCCTGACGTAACCTTTGCTGTTGACCTAGTAATAGGTATCCAGAATCAACCAGTCAGTCAGTCTGTGTAATTGCACGCTGTTGCCAGGCCCAATGGTAGGCCATGTGGGGGATGGCAACTTCCACGTGTTCTTCCCTACGGACTACAGCAACGCCGAGCAGGTGAAACTCACTGACGGGGTTTCCAGAGAGATGTGTTTGTGAGTACGCAGTGTGTTGCTGTTGTTGTTGTTGTTTTTCCGGTTCGCAGCCTTGTTGCAGTTTCCTTGCCTTTTTGTTAACTCTGTTTGCAGTTCCGATGCTGGGGCACGTTGGGGATGGGAATGTCCATTGTGTTTTTTTGATTGACCCCAGCTCTGAGCAAGATTACAAACAGACTGAGCACTTTTCTGCGGCTATTGCAGAGTAAGTGTACCATCAGGGTTTGTTGTCATGGGGCACAGACAACTAACCAACCCACTCAACAAACAAACAGCCATTTGTAACAAGTTCACTGGAAACAGGACAAAAAGAAAGAAAAAACAGTCCTGTTTTCATGGTCAGGTTCAGTGTTCAGATCCTCAAAAAATGACCATTCGTCCCATATTTTCTGAACTGTCAAGCATTCTTGTTCAAAGCTGTGTAAACTGGTCTACGTGTGAACTGTAGAGGTCACTGGCGTCAAGGTCATTGGGTCTGACTTTGAATAAATGTGGGCCACACGTTTGCCTTTTTCAGCTGGGGTCAGTTTGACTGAGTGGTGAGGTTCTGGGCTGATAAGCAGATGACAGTCAATGAGACAGTCCTCAACGAGGACTGTTTTTAGTGTTAACAAACAGAGGGGCCTGGTTAGCACTCGAACTACATCACGTGACCAGAGTGACAAAGAGTTACTGAGGGCAATAAAGGTCTTTGAAATTGTGTTCATATGATGTCTTTTCAGCACTAATTTGTCTGTCGAGTCCACGCAGGTGCTGAGGTCTCATTCTGTTTCTGGTGATGGAAATGACTGATTGTGAAGCGACTGCTTTCCCTGTGTTGGACAGACTGGTGATTGAGAAGTGACTGCTTTCCCTGTGTTGGACAGACTGGTGATTGTGAAGTGACTGCTTTCCCTGTGTTGGACAGACTGGTGATTGTGAAGTGACTGCTTTCCCTGTGTTGGACAGACTGGTGATTGTGAAGTGACTGCTTTCCCTGTGTTGGACAGACTGGTGATTGTGAAGTGACTGGTTTCCCCGTGTTTGACAGACTGGTGATTGTGAAGTGACTGCTTTCCCTGTGTTTGACAGACTGGTGATGGAAATGGTGACTGTGGAGTGACTGCTTTACAGGCAATGGAAATTATGGTGATTGTGAAGTGACTGCTTTACAGGCAATAAAAATGATGGTGATTGTGAAGTGACTGCTTTTCCGGTGTTTGACAGACTGGTGATTGAGAAGTGACTGCTTTCCCTATGTTTGAAAGATTGGTGATTTTGAAGAGACAGCTTTCCCTGTGTTTGACAGACTGGTGATTGAGAAGTGACTGCTTTCCCTGTGTTTGACAGACTGGTGATTGAGAAGTGACTGCTGTCCCTGTGCCATGTGTGTGTTAGACTGGTGATTGAGAAGTGATTGTTGTCCCTGTGCCATGTGTGTGTCAGACTGGTGATTATGAAGTGACTGCTTTCCCTGTGCCATTTGACAGACTGGTGATTGAGAAGTGACTGCTTTCCCTGTGTTTGACAGACTGGTGATTGAGAAGTGACTGCTTTCCCTGTGTTTGTCAGACTGGTGATTTGAGAAGTGACTGCTTTCCCTGTGTTTGACAGACTGGTGATTGAGAAGTGACTGTTGTCCCTGTGTCATGTGTGTTTCAGACTGGTGACTGAGAAGTGACTGCTGTCCCTGTGTGTGTGAGACTGGTGATTGAGAAGTGACTGCTGCCCCTGTGTGTGTGAGACTGGTGATTGAGAAGTGACTGCTGTCCCTGTGTGTGTGAGACTGGTGATTGAGAAGTGACTGCTGCCCCTGTGTGTGTGAGACTGGTGATTGAGAAGTGACTGCTTTCCCTGTGTGTGACAGACTGGCGATGGAACTGCATGGCACATGCACCGGGGAGCACGGCATAGGAATTGGGAAACGCAGCCTGATGGAGAAGGAGGTCGGCGATGTCGGCCTCCAGGCCATGAAGACCATCAAGCACGCCTTTGACCCCAACAACATCCTCAACCCAGGAAAAGTGTTCTTCTGAGGTCACCCTGGCCTCATCCGCGTTCACCTGTGGGCCAGGTTGTAGCCTTGAGTTGAAAGGATGGGTTTAGAAATCAACAGACAGGCTGACAGCAAATTGGAACTGCAGTTTGTGATTATTTGTATAAATGGAATAATATGATGTGCCATGATTGGCAAAGCAATGAACAGGATGGATTTCTGTGTGTCCCCCAAAGTGATACTGTCAGCCACAATAATAGTAGTGAATTGACCTTAACATATAAAGCAGTAACCAAGTAGCATACATATGAATATGACAAACCTACAAGGTGCACAACAGAGACCACAACACAGCAGTAACAAACCAGAATGCTACGTGACAATATACCAGCACTCTCACCAGTAACAAAGTTACAACAAAAGCTTCCTGAAACACAGTATTGATTAACTCATTCAAGACACCACAAAATGACGCTCTCGGCTCCTGTCAAGCACACTGTTTTTACCCGTTTAAAAACAATTGTAGTAAATAAACTACTAGGAATGAAGATGTGTACTTGTTAGATAAATGATCCATAGAGTCATATCAGATACCTTTCTCTGTCGCAACAGCAAAGCAGGAACTATCCAAATACAGTAAAAAAAAAGTTTTTATTCTACTGGTTGTACGGATCCCAGTGGTGAAAATGAAGATGTTATTATCGCTGTCACTCGAGTCCGCCTCGAGATCTACTGGCACAAACTCCTTGCCAGAATCAACAATGTTCTCTTCAGAACCACTGTCCAAAAAATCTTCTAGATCCGAGCCCTCATTCAGTACTAATTCCACAGCTTCCCTCGCCGAGTAATAGCATGTTCACTCTGCGTGCTGCCATTTTGAAACGTACATCTTTCGTCAGTTTGACACACGTGTTACAAAGGCCAAAACAGACAAAGGAACACTCGGCGGAACTAAGGGGGATGACTGAAAGTGTCCGAAATTGATGCAGTTAGTGTAATTGCCGCCAATCAATGCGAAACTCACTCACACCGTTAAAAGTGTTTCATTCTTACGGCGTCCAAAGACACGGATTGTCGTCAAGCGTACTGCTAAGTTCCGCGTCTTAAGACGTGGAAGGCCTTGAAAGAGTTAAGTACAGGCATGCACATGCACACACACGCGCACACACACGCACGCACGCACAGCTATGCCCACACATCACCATGCTTGCGTATGGTCATGCTCATTAGTGACAGAAGGGGGGAAAGGTGTGAAATGTTTGTGGGAGGAACATTTGAAAATGAAGAGAACAGCTAGGTTTTGTGTGGTAACACAAGTGTTAAATATTGATTAGTTTCAGGAGTAGGGTGGGGATAGGGGGTCTTTACAGCTGATGCTGAACTCGAGACCCATCAACTTTTATGATGACCTGAAATCAGCGCTACACCCCCTCACTCCCACACCTACCAACCCAATAAAGAAGTAGTGGAGGGGAGTGGGGGGGTATGGATATATTGGAATCGCTTGTCCATACATTGTACAGATTTTTGTCCAGAAATAATATTTGAACTGCTCAACAGTTTTGTTTTCCTTTTTTTTCTTTTTCTTTTTTTCTTTCTGTTGTGATATGCTTGCTTTGTTTAAGAGAAATGTACAGCTGCATATTTCTGTGTGTGTCACATTTACACATGCACACACACACACACACACACACACACACACATGTGCACGCATGCATGCATGCACACACACACACATATAAACTCACACGTGTACACACTCATGCACACGCACACATGTACACACACACACACACACACACCTGTTTTGTCTTACAGACTTTATAGCTCAGCTGCTTCACACTTTGCATTTGTTACTTGTATAGTTTTGTTAATATTGCTTATCGACTGTGGTACTAAACATCCCTGTCATCAGGGATATTTACCTTGAGAATTAAAAAACAAAATTAATACAATACAGTGTACTTGGATGTCTCAATGTAGATTGTTTCTTGATGTAAAAAACAGTCCTATTGTACATTACAAACAACACTGTTTTCTTTTTACAAGGTATGGTTGTGTTGGGGAGGTGTGGGGGGAGGTGGGGGGGGGGGTAGTGTTCCTCATCCCTTGAATGTTGCCCCGGTTTTTACTCTTTGATCAACCAATGATTATTTGATTTTTGAAATGATGTATGTGTAGTCAGATGGTGCTATGTGTCCAATGGAAATTGAAGAAAGATACTGTTTTATGTTTGTTGATGCTTTTGTTTGTTTGATGTTAATATTTCTGTTGCTCGATACCCTTGTTCTGATTTTATTGGTCGGAGATTCTGCCTTTAAGTAATATGCTTGTGAGTTGAAAAAAAGAAGCTAATGAGTACCCTGTTTTCGTGAGACCCTTTAGCAGAAAAGCATGTGTAGCTATGTAATAGAGAGAAGTTACGTCAGTTTGGCGTGCCTTGAAGTTACTGTAACCTTGCATGTTTAAAATAGTCATTTTTCCTGGAGGTTTCTCATGTTGACAACATCCACTCTTCTGAGTACAGTGGCCTTCTGAGAATAAATTTGATTTCAGGTTCGGGTTTTGTTTAGTTTCAGAGTATGGTCATCCAGGACTTCTCAAACGTTAGTGAAAAATGTGATTTTGATGGGCTTTGATGTTGTTGCTACTGCAAGTGACAGGGGAATGTGACTGTATATGATTGTTTTTTGGAGGGAATGTGACTGTATATGATTGTGGTAGGGGAATGTGATTGTATAGAAATGTGGAAGGGGAATGTGATTGTGTAGGAATGTGATTGTATGTGATTGTGGCAGGGAAGGGGATTGTATTGTGGTAGGGGAATGTGATTGTATAGGAATGTGGAAGGGGAATGTGATTGTGTAGGAATGTGATTGTATGTGATTGTGGTAGGGGAATGTGACTGTGTAGGAATGTGGTAGGGGAATGTGATTGATTGTGGTTATTTTCACTTCCAAAAACAACTGATTCATGTGTACAAAGAAAGGTGATTAATAGCATAATATATACAAGTGGCAGATTTTGTATCGTTTGGTAATAAATAGTGATACAGTTGCATTCTGTTCTTTTTATACATCCTGTAATGAATTTAGGGTGTTATACTGGAATCACTGTATTCATCTGTCCTGCTGTCCATCTGTCTTGCTTTGTCCAGAAGATATCTTCTGAGCTGAACCACTCAACCTTTTGTAACCAGACACAATATGGTGGTGCATCTGAAGTAGAATTGCTGTCTTCAAGGTCAAGGTCACTGAGGGCTTATATAATCAAAATACAACAGTTTCTACTGTGTCTTCTGAACTAGTGATTTATTTGCAACCCAACTTTAGCTTGATGGTAGCTACATCACTATAAGCCCAAAGTGTCCAGTGACAACACTGGAGTGCACAGTAGTACAAAACATGGTATGGTGATGCATCATCATGAGTCAGAGTGTCTTGCAAATGGACTGTTTTGCTGCCACTGAGGCCAAGGTCACAGTGGGGGATCAGATCAATCCAAATGTGATCGTTTCTACTGTATTTTCAGAGCTGCGGATTCTTTTGCAGCCAAACTTTGTTTGATGGTGCATCATAAGATTGGGCTCTTGTGTTCGAAATCACAGTGATGGTTCAAACGTGATTGCATGTTTGTCGGTTCAGTATTTTCTGTACCACTGATATCTTTGCAACCAAACTTGGCATATGGGTGTACTATTACAAACAACCGGACCTAATGCAAAAGCAACAGGAGATCGTATATCTGACAATAACAGTGACTTTCATTACCTAGGCACTTAACAGGGGTATATAAAAACAAACCATGTTCTGCTTTTCTTCTGTGCACAGTTTTGCTCTTGTCACAAATGGCACCTACTGAAAGAAGTTTCGCCTGAATAAAATGTTATACTGCTCCAGTGTTTTTTGTTGCTATTGTTTTTAAGTTTGCAAATGTATGGTTCCTGTATGACCTCACAGTCATGAGTGTCAGATATAGATGCCAGGATGTGGGGGAAGAGAGAGACAATATATACCTATCGCTACACTGTCATCACCAGAATGATTCCTGCATTAAGATGGGCAGCAGTGAGAGCCATTTTAATGTTTCATTAATTGTGAGGGACAAAGTCAAATGACAGTGTCCACAGACCACAACGTTTTAAGAGTGAGGAGAGCCAAAGCAGAATCAAACCGAGGTTTTTCTGCTGACCAGCTTAACGCCTAACTGCTAGACCAAACCGGCTCACTAATGCTGTCCAGACAAAAACTTTTTTTTTATAGCTGATTGGTCTTGCTTGCAGGCACAGAAAACTAAAATCATCATGTTTGTTGGTGAACTGTCTGAGGAATGGATTTTTTTCAAAGTTGTAGTTGGGGTGGGTAGGTTGTTGCCTTGATTTTGTGGTGACAATCCAAAGTGAACTGGATGTTTCAGGAAGGTGCTGGTTTACTGTTCACAGACAGAGATGGCGTGGTACTTTGGGGTTGACCTCAGAGCTTGTGAGGTGCTGACGCGTCGGATACAGCCGTCATAGTGAGGGATGTTGCCCTGGAACGAAATGGAAAGAAGAGAGAAGAAGAAAAAAACTGAAACAAGAATGACTGCTAGCATTCTGAAAACAAGATCCAAACTCATAAAAGGTTAAAAAGAACACTATTTATTAGAACAAAACAAAACATGTGAATTTTGGGGGTAATCCCATTTATCAAGCTACAAAACGATATTTAAACAACAGTTGAATGGTGAAAAATGATAAAAACAGTTTCATAATACTAGAAGTATGCTGGATACTAAAACTGACTTTCAAACACACTAACATCTTTCAAATCATACTTCAAATCATACTTGAAATGTCACCTCTTCAAGCTATGCTACTGCCTGTGTGTGTGTGTGTGGTGTTCGTGTGCGTTTGTGTTTTTTTGACTGCGTTTTGGTTCTTTGCTTTGTAATGGGCTATATACTCCAATCTGGAGAAATAGCACATAAAAGAGTACATTATTATTATAATTAGTTCAAATGCCCTGTCCCTCTGATAGTATGTTTGGTGCAAATTCAACAGCCATCACTTTAGGAAATGTTCAGTTCAAGATGCTTTCCACGCATTTGGAAAAGCCCATATATATGCTTTAAGTCATCAGCCCTGTCAACAGAAAAGGGAGTTAATTAGAACCCAAAACACAGAAGCACAACAACAACGACCTGAGTCGCCTACAGTAACTCTCACCTGGCATGAGTGTAAAAACAAGGTATATAAACTCCACCAGAGGTACATCCTCGGGACATGAGCATGTACCTCTGGTGGAGTTTTAGCATTTTACTCGGGTCTTTGCTGTGTTTGTGTGATGCCTTTCGAGTGCTAATTAACTCCCTTGTGTGTTGATTCTGCATGAGCGCTCTGGGCCTCATTCTGTCTCAGATTTTTTCACCAGCCCCATTGCTAACTCGTTTCCATATGCATCCCACCCCACATGTTAATTACAGCAGTTGCATGTAAAAGACCCCGGCCAGTCAGACATAAAAATACAATCATGGACGTGAATGTAAATCCATGGTTACTACTTCCCCCCCCCCCCCCCCCCCGCCCCACACTCCATGGTTACCGCTGAATACTCACGCATGCACACATACACACACACACACACACACACACACATGCATATATATATACATAAACTAAAATTATACCCTCTGAGCCAGTGTGAATGAACACTCATTCTGTTTAACGAAGTTGGTCACCTACACAGAACAAGAGTGTAGCCTATATACACACCAACATCCCGTTGACGACTTGCTTGTCACGGGGACTGACTCCTCCAAACACCAGTGATGTTAGCTTCCCACAGCTCATCTCGTACCTCTTGGAATCTCTGACGCCGTCCACTTCCACCTCAGTCATGTCATGTCGGAATCTCACCTGGAAGAGACAGTACACATTCATCACTTGAGTCATGTCAAAATCTCACCTGGAAGTGATAGTACACATTGTTAGTATCATCACTTGAGTTGTGTGATGTTGGAATCTCACCTGGAAATGACAGCATGAATTGTTAGTATCTCCACTTGAGTTGTGTCATGTTGAAATCTCACCTGGAAGTGACAGTATGCATTGTTAGTATCACCACTAGAGTCATGTCATGTCAAAATCTCACCTGGAAATGACAGTACACATTGCTGAGTATCGTCATTTGAGTCAGGCCATGTCAGAATCTTGCCTGAAGCAGAGCTGAGTATCGTCACTTCGCTTGGTTTCCCCATGTCTTGCAAAAACTTGCGGAACCCTGGCTTGTCTCAGGGGGTGGAAATAACACTACACTGTCACCACCATAGCACATTAATTAAGAAGGGCAGTGACTGATGAGAACTATTTTAATGTTTTATTAACTGTAGTGGACAAAAAGAGTCACAAGACAGTGTCCACAAATCACAGATTTCTGAAGAGAAAACAGAGGTGAAGCCGGGATTCGAACCAAAATTGTCATTCCCTTTGCCTTTCCACTAGGCCAAACCAGCTGACATGTGCCCTGTAATTCATCTGGCTGTCGCCAGAGAGGTATTGAATGAGATCCCAGGTGATGGGGGAAAGGGGAACTATACACTTTGCCAGGGTTGGGCAAGTGGGCATCATTCACTTTGCCAGGGTGGAGTAATGGGCGTCACTCACTTTGCCAGGGTGGGACAAGGGGGCGTTACTTTGCCAGGGTGAGACAAGGGGGCGTCACTCACTTTGCCAGGGTGAGACATGGGGGCGTCACTCACTTTGCCAGGGTGGGACAAGGGGGTGTCACTCACTTTGCCAGGGTGGAGTAAGGAGGCATCACTAGGGTGGGACAAGGGGGCGTCACTCACTTTGCCAGGGTGGAGTAAGGAGGCATCACTAGGGTGGGACAAGGGGGCGTCACTCACTTTGCCAGGGTGGGACAAGGGGGCGTCACTCACTTTGCCAGGGTGGGACAAGGGGGCGTCACTCACTTTGCCAGGGTGGGACAAGGGGGCGTCACTCACTTTGCCAGGGTGGGACAAGGGGGCGTCACTCACTTTGCCAGGGTGGAGTAAGGAGGCGTTACTAGGGTGGGGCAAGGGGTCATCACTCACTTTGCCAGGGTGGAGTAAGGAGGCATTACTAGGGTGGGGCAAAGGGTCATCACTCACTTTGCCAGGGTGGAGTAAGGAGGCATTACTAGAGTGGGGCAAGGGGTCATCACTCACTTTGCCAGGGTGGAGTAAGGAGGCATTACTAGGGTGGGGCAAGGGGTCATCACTCACTTTGCCAGGGTGGGACAAGGGGGTGTCACTCATTTTGCCAGGGCGGAGTAAGGAGACATCACCAGGGTGGGTCAAGGGGGCGTCACTCACTTTGCTAGGGTGAGACAAGGGGGCGTCACTCACTTTGCCGGGGGTGGAGTAAGGAGGAATCAGCAGGGTGGGTCAAGGGGGCATCATTCACTTTGTCAGGATGGGACATGAGGGCGTTACTCACTTTGCCAAGGTGGGACAATGGGGCGTCACTCACTTTGCCAGGTTGGAATTAGGGGCGTCACTCACTTTGCCAGGGTGGAGCATGTGTGTGTGGGTGGGCGGGGGTGGGGGTGGGGGGTCACTCACTTAGCCAAGGTGGGGCTAGGGGGCATTACTCACAGGGAGGCGTGGTCAAGGAGGCGTCACTCACAGAGAGGAGTGATCAAGGGGGCGTCACTCACTTTGCCAGTTTGTGTCAAGGAGTCGTCATTCAGTCTTCCAGAGTGTCGTGTCTCTGGGTGGAGCAAGGGGGTCTCACTCACTTTGCCAGTTTGTGTCAAGCTGTCGTCATTCATTCTTCCAGAATGGAGCAGGGGATGTCACTCATTTTGCAGGGGGAGTGGTCAATAGGGCGTCACTGATTCACTGACTTTGCCGCCAGGTCAGTTCAGAACGTGATGACAAAGACACACCTTACCTAGGTAGAGGCCGAAGCGGACTTCATTCACGTTGCCAGACTTGAGCGTGAACTTACCAGCACGCTGTGCCAGCGTCCGTCGTTCAGCTTGCCGGGATGGGGGAAGAGGAGGTCAGCCGACACGGTGGGACAATGGATCTTGTAAAACAGGTCTCCGCCCATTAGTCGCAGGGCCAGCAACTCGCCCGCCCCTTCCTGTCGCGTCCGTCCGTACAGCAGGATGCCGTTGTCTCCCCTGGTGCGAAACTCGAACCGTATGACGTATCTGGCAATGATGTGATTTGTGACGTCATCCATCATATATATATATATATATATATATATATATATATATATATATATATATATATATATATAAACCATTTGAATCAAAGATTGGATTTCCTTGTCCTAACTGTGAATTAAGTCGTCAATTTGAATGTGGTGTTGGTCGTTGAAGGTCATTCCAACAGCCAACCGATAGGCCCGAAAAATGATCTTCATTGTCTTACTGGCTGCAACCGCCCTCCCCGCCCTAATAATGACTGGTAATGTTTTGGTAAAGAAATGCAACATACAACTCAGGACTAAAATAAAAATTCGTACCAAAAAACAAACAACAACAAAATCGTTTTTACGCCCACTCTGAGAAGTGGGGTAAGGGGGACGTCACTCCTTTCAACTCAGCGTTGTTTTGAACCTTTTGTGTGTTTTCAACTGGCCACAGACTTGTAAAACAAAACAAAACAAAAAGCAAAACAAAAAACAACAACAACAAACAACAAAACGTTGTCCACCAACTTCAGATCAAAGCAACGCATGCAGTCACGCGCAACCAGAGAAAAGCGGCGAGCGTTGGAGAGCTCATGACGTTTTCATTGTATCTTTATTGTGTACTGGAATAAATTCTCGTTTAAACCAAAGAAAAGCGAGCGCGAATAAGCCACAAGCTTGTTGGGAGAGCTCATGAAGTTTTCACTGATTGTAATTTGTATCTTTATTTTGCCACTGGAATAAATTCTTGCTTAAACCAAAGAAAAGCGAGCGCGAATAAGCCACAAGCTTGTTGGGAGAGCTCATGAAGTTGTCATTGTAAATTGTATCTTTATTTTGTACTGGAATAAATTCTCGTTTAAACCAAAGAAAAGCGAGCGCGTATAAGCCACAAGCTTGTTGGGAGAGCTCATGAAGTTGTCACTGATTGTAAATTGTATCTTTATTTTGTACTGGAATAAATTCTTGCTTAAACCAAAGAAAAGCGAGCGCGAATAAGCCACAAGCTTGTTGGGAGAGCTCATGAAGTTTTCATTGTAATTTGTATCTTTATTTTGTGCTGGAATAAATTCTCGTTTAAACCAAAGAAAAGCGAGCGCGTATAAGCCACAAGCTTGTTGGGAGAGCTCATGAAGTTGTCATTGTAATTTGTATCTTTATTTTGTGCTGGAATAAATTCTCGTTTAAACCAAAGAAAAGCGAGCGCGTATAAGCCACAAGCTTGTTGGGAGAGCTCATGAAGTTTTCATTGTAATTTGTATCTCAGTTTATCGTGTACTGGCGGAGTAAAAACCGAAAAGAAGATCGAGGGCTCTCACCTGTTTCTGACCATACGTTCCGCCGTTGGTTTCGCCTGTTTCTGCCCCAACCACAGCTGAACGTGGCTTTGCTCCAACGGCTCGATGCGCACTCCCGCGTCTGTCATCAGACCCATTTCGTTCCGCATCTGCGGTAACGATAGTATTAATGATAAATATAGATGCGTTTCTAATGCGCCGAGTCCCTCTGTCAGTGACACATGTGTGAGGCTTGAAGCGCGATACGTGAAATATTACAACAATACACAACCTAATTTAATAGTGCTTTACTATACCCACGGTGCCTCTCTCACTTCCATTCTGTCTCTCTCTCTCTCTCTCTCTCTCTCTCTCTCTCTCCTCTCTCTCTCTCTCTCTCTCTCTCTCTCCTCTCTCTCTCTCTCTCTCTCTCTCTCCCCCCCCCTCTCTCTCTCTCTCTCTCTCTCTCTCTCTCTCTCTCTCTCTCTCTCTCTCTCTCTCTCTCTCTCCCCCCCTCTCTCTCTCCTCTCTCTCTCTCTCTCTCTCTCCCTCTCCTCTCTCTCTCTCTCTCTCTCTCTCTCCCTCCCCCCTCTCCTCTCTCTCTCTCCCCCCTCTCTCTCTCTCTCTCTCTCTCTCCTCCCCTCTCTCTCTCTCAACCCCTCGCTTACCCCTCTCTCTCCTACTCCTAGTCAGTTCCCCGCTGTCCCCTCTCCTCCCCCTATATGTAGAAGAGAAGAAGTAGGTTTTCAGCTTTGACTTCAAAAAAGAGAATGAAAAAAACAGGCCTGACAGGGAGAGGAAGAAAGTTCCAGATGACAGGTCCGACATATTGAAAGGCTTTGTGGAAAGTCAGTCGAGAGCATCTGTAGTGTACTCACTTGACAGAATCTTCGGAAGGACCTGGCGTGAGCAGTGTTCTTCGGGTCCGCCAGGCACACGACGAACAGCAGCTGCAGAGACCGCTGTACCACCCTGCCCCACAGCATTCTGCCGCTATTACTGACACTGCAGTCTCTTATGGCACGATATAGCCCTCAGTCGTTGTTGTTCTTTAAACGAAACCTTTCTCTCTTTCTGCTTTCGCATAACCTTAATCCACACTGACGACTGACTTTACAAACTCAGTCCTCTGGGAACGAAGTTGTCCATCTCTCTCTCTCTCTCTCTCTCTCTCTCTCTCTCTCTCCTCTCTCTCTTGTTCCTGGTTGCGTAGACTCGTGCACAGCCTCTTAACCGGATGTGTAGCCGCTTTCGTCACGTGATGTTTTTTTTACTTCCTCAAGGCTAGTTCGGTCGTTGGTAGACTAATGCTCGTTATTCCCCAACGCGAAGGTCTGGAAGATTTCAAACTTCCAACGACACGTTTGCTTTGCACCATCCGTCCTAGGGGAAGCTGCAGTCGTAAGAAAATTCAGGCAGCTCTGCCGTTGCTGCTTCAGTCTCATGCCCATCAGTATCAGCCTCCGGGAACCAGACTTTTTTTGCGGCCAACGCAAGAACATTCTGAACAAACGTCTTGGACAATAAAATAAATCCTTTTTTTTTTTCCTTTTTTTTTTTTTTTTAAATGTCAGGATTATTACCCACCCCGGGGCAGTGCCGTTGGATCGATGGATTTTCAGCCTCCTTTGAAGTATCAGAAAAACTAAGCCAATCGATCGTTCAGTGTGGTGCCGCGTTGAGGCGGGGTCATGTCCAACTCAGTGAAAATGCTCTTGCCGCCACTGATCTCGGTCTTCGACTACACGTGTCACGTTTCCGCCCCGAGCCAGACTGAGCCAGTCCGCACCTGCTCGTTACCAGCTGAAGATGGA
>JABMCL010002965.1:545000-565000 GCA_018857735.1 Alviniconcha marisindica | reverse complement strand
ACCACACACACACACACACAAACAGAGACACAGGCACACAGAGAGAGAGGAGGAAAGCAACGTCCCACGGCTAACACCGAAACCATTATTACTTACCAGTAGAACTGATGTCACAATAACAGTATAATTCTGCAGAAATAACGAAATAAATAAACATGAATAAATAAACCCAGATGCGCTGGGTAAGGAGTTAGTTCCTTTTAGTTCTACCAAAACTGTCTGGGCAAAGAAAATGTCCACAAAACGAGTTACCCACAGGTGCTTGCGAGAAATAAATCTTTGTTGGCGTCTTTTCAACTTGTACAGCCGGAAGGGAGAAAAAAAATCCAGAGTTTTCTGCGCCTGTCGTTTGTCAACCCGTGGGATCTCGGCTAGCCCGTGCGAAAGCATGCTTCTCGTGAAACACAATGCACTGAGACATCTGCTTTGACAGAACACTCGACAGTTTTGTCAATTGTTGGTGTCACGTCAGAGTCAGTGAGAGCAGACGGCAAGTCTCTGTGTTCATTTCGGTTGATACCTAGGAAGTTACCCAACAGGAAGGTAGTGGTCGCATTTTTGACAAGATTCACAGGTACATGTTGCAAATTTTGGCTTACTTCGCTTGATATAGGTCTATTCAGTGGATGACCGATGATATTTGTGGGTAAAATCCAAGGAGACGGTCGGAAATTCCTGGACCGTTTTTGCAAGTTATTTGGGGTCACAGATTTCATCACAATCGTTAAATGAGGTCCAGATCTACCGATTACAGCCAAAATCCGTAACAAAAGGTGTGTTTTCATCGTATATTTTTCATCTTTGATTGTTTCGAGTCGGCGTCACAGATTGCAAATGGCGAACGAAGCAGACGAAGTCGCTGCTAGGTAAGCCGCCTCGTTAACAAGCTACGGCAATTCAAAACCCACGGAAAATGTACGGGAAAAAATGCAATCTGAGAACGCTCAGTCGTGCGTACGATTGCCTTGCCAACCTCGGCACTTAGGAAGCGTTCACGTTGTTACTGGAAAACTAGGTCAAACGTCAAAGGGCAATCAGTATGCGCCGACTCAAACAGAGACAAATATTTGAGAGAAAAAAAAACGCCAAAAAAAGTTCACCTTTTGCTGCGGATTTTGGCTGTAGTCGGTAGATATGGACCTCATTTAATGGTTGTGATGATATTTGTGACCCAAAACAACTTTTAAAACGGTTCAGCAATTTCCGACCGTCTCCTTGGATTTTACCCCCAGGAGTTTCCGACCACCTCAATCAGTCCATGTATTATTACCGCGCGAAGCTTCACCCCGTGCCTGTCCAGGCGACAGACAGACAGGCAAAACTGAAACTACGTCTCTTCTACAAAGGCTCATTCTCAACTGAAACTGAAGTATTTAACGCACCGATTAGCCTAACAAGCCAGCTGAAGAATGGTGTGGCAATATCTACTTTTAGCCCCGTCGGTTCGCTGTCCTCAAATGGTTTGAGGATGCGTGCGTGCGTGTGCGTGTGCTTGTGTATAGCACTGGCATGTACGGAATGAACTGATATGTGGATATGCCAGCGTAGTGCATACTTCAAGTTCATTCCGTCCACACACACACACACACACACACACACACACACACCATCTGAGGACCGTGAACCGACGGGGCTAAAAGTGGACATTGCCAATGGTGTTTGCTCAGTCAGTGTGTTTCTTCGTCGTCGATTATGAGTAGATACGGTTTGAGCCGAGGGGATTTGGACAGCGAATGTGGAAAGGATAAGGTAAAAGCCCTTTTTTTATATACAATATGTTCAGATACACGATTCTAAGTTACGTCTGCTGTTCTTTATTGGGTGATGTCACCGGTCAGCGACATAATTTATACAGTTGGAGAACCTTATCCATATCGTACGAAAACGTCTCCGTTTGTCAGTATTGATGGCATACATATTGGTTTCGTATTGCGCACCAATTTATAACCACGTCACAGTCTCGTCAGTCATGATCCGAGTCAGACGACTGGGTGATACTGGCAAGGCGCATGCGCAGGAAGTGCCACGTGTCTCCGATTTCTAGCTTGCAGGAAATTGTATTTGCCATTTTGACGGAGTATTGGGCAAGCACTGCAGAATATGGCGGCCGTGGCTGACTCGAACCACAAAACACTCCTGAGCTGTCAGCCTATAACAAATTACCATTCTTTTTGCTCGAGACTGGCTGAGAGAGATGGGGGGGGGGGAGTGGGGTGGTGGAGGTGGTGGTGGGGGGGGGGCGGGGTCGACAGTGAAGGGAGGAGGCAGAAACTGAGAGGGACTGAGACAGATACAGCCAGGCCGGCAGACCGGCAAAGGAGCGGGAGACAGACAGACGAACCGGGTGAGCGAGACAGACAAGCAGAGAGACTGTTGGGGGTTGGCCGCAGACAGAAAAGGGAGTAAGGCAGAAGCTGAGACAGACTGACTACATTGCAGAGAGAGGCGGAGCGCCGGGGACACTGAGAGAGAGAGGGGGGGGGGGAGAGACAGACAGACAGACAGACAGACGGACAGGGAGACAGAGAGAGACACAGAGACAGACAGGCCCTTAGACAGACACACTATAATACATTGAGACACCAAAACGGGGATAGATAGACAGGTAGACAGACAGACAGGCAGGCAGGGCCTTAGACAAACAGCCTGACACACGGATACACTGAGAGAGACTAACACTGAGAATGAGAAGAGAGAGACAGACAGACACAGATAGACAGAGACACAGACAGACAGACAAACAGAGAGAGAGAGAGAGAGAACAAGACAGGCTGACACACAGAGGGGGTGAGCGGGAAGAGAAAGAGACGGACAGAGAGGCAGGCAGGCAGGCAGACCGGCGGACTGAGGGAGAGAAGGACGTGAACCGGGAGATATGACACTGAGAGAGAGAGAGAGGGCCGAGCGGAAGAGGGGGGTGGGGAAAGGTAAGTGATGGGGTGAGCACTTAGTTCAGTTCTTTTCCTGGAAACGAGTGTTTCTCGGCGAACGACTGAACGTTCTATGGCCAGAAACCTGAACACACGGGGTAATCAGTTATGAATATCAGAGCCAGAAAGACCAGGTGACTGATATGATTTAGATATAACAGATGGGACCAAATTACTTCGTTCGTCATTGCAAACTGAGGAGGATTCAGCTGGAATCTTTCTGCGGGTTGCCTCGTGTCTCTCACAGTTTCGGGGTGCAGGGATATAGCTCAGTGGTTAGAGCGCGTGATCGAAAGGTCGCGGGTTCGAGTCCCGGCAGGGGCAGCGGGAGAATTTTCTTCTCCAGGGTCAACTTTCTGTGCTGACTCGTATTTTGGTATCCGTTCCGCCACCGTGTTACCGCAGTAGCACGTTAAAGATCCCGGTCATTCTGCCAAAAGTGTACGTGGCAGGTTACAGCTAAACACGCATGTACACTACGTATGTGGCTTTGCATGAAGTGACGTGGCATGGTGCATGGTTGTATGGTGTACACAGAACGCGCTGAGACGGCAGCAGTTTCACGTGGCACCAGCCATGTGACAACCAGACAGCGCTGTAAGTCGCCACTTCGGTGGATATTCAAAAACGCGCTATTAAAAGCTAGTCACTCATTTAGAATCACATGCAAGCGCATTGAGTCTGCTCGAGAGCGGAGAATAGAGCTATATAAAAGCGACCAACGACAACAAACAGTGCTGATAAACACCCCGCGCATCAGGCCCGTCAGCTTTGATTCTGTGAATCGTTTTATGCTATTTGAATATAGGACGTATACGCAGAAGAGACCGAGATTAGAATCAAAACAAAACATGCTTGATGTGCACAAATCTTTATGCAGAACAGACACTCAACTCAGGGCGCTAGCACACACCATTCACGCAAATATGCTTGCAGCCACGCAGACGTACGTACACATAGGCTATGCTCGGAGTTTAAACAGTGACGTAACTTGCACTCGCTGCATGCAGCATCAGGGGACCGTTATGCATGAAGAGCAAACAGCCCCCTTAATCGCGTTTATCTCAGTCTAAACGATGACTCCGTTGCAAAGATCGGCATGTGTAGAGGGCAGTAATAAGACTACCTGGTCAGCCGCAACGCGTTTGAAGTTATATAGTCTCATTTCTCTACGTGCAACAAGAACCGGACTTACGGCTCTTTGGCTAATCAGGATTAGATGCTATCTCCGCCTTGAACTTTATTTGCCCTTCGTGCATATGGGCCCAGGTGCAGTGCGAATAGCCCTGTAAGCGATGGGTGCGTTAAAGGACGACAATGAAAGGAGAATTGTTATGATCAACGTGCCGAAGCCTGTAGTGCCCTTGGAAATAAACGCACTGCGGCCAGATAGATATAGATAATTGTTTTTTAACGCCCAGTCGACCATGACGGTTATATCAGGGTGAATGCTGTGGTCAGCAAATGCAACAAATGCAGTAGTTTGTAATTTTCTTCATCTCTTCTTCTTCTTTTCTTCTTTACTCAGTCTCTGTCCCTGTCCCTGTCTCTGTCTCTGTTTCTGTCTGTGTCTGTCTGTCTGACTGTCCGTCAGTCCGTCTGCTTGTCTGTCTGTCTGCGTCTGTCTCTGTCCGTCTGTATGTCTGTCTGGCTGTGTCTGTGTCTGTCTGTCTGTCTGTCTGTCTTTCTCTCTCTCTCTCTCTCTCTCTCTCTCTCTCTCTCTCTCTCTCTCTCTCTCTCTCTCTACCCCCCATGCCCCACCTCTCCCGCAGCCCCTTTAACAGCTAGTCGATCAGTTCATGAGCAGATATCTTTGTGGTTTTTGCATTACTCTGCTGGGTATAATAATATTACGCTCTTCTTAAAAAAACATTAAGTAACTAAAAACACTCGTTGAGTTTTCAGCTGATCATTTCCCAAAGTTAGTGAGATTGCATTAAGAGTTGTTCGGACAATGTTTATTCCAAGAGAGAGTTTGAGGATACAATTGTTACTACTTACTGTTTGTTTTGTCTGTTTGTTTGGTTGTTGTTGTTGTTGTTGTTTGTTGGTTGTTTGTTTGTTTTTTGTTTTTGTTTCTTTCACGCATTTCTCCGCCCATTTTTATGTCTTTTTTGTAATATATATATATATTTTTTTTTTAAAGATTAATCCCCTCAGCTTGACTCAGTGTTGCTTAACTTTCTACAAGAGCGTATACACGTTGATTTGCAAACGCAACATGTACTCGCGTACACATTAACACATTAACGCCAAAATAGCAGGCGGCACTGACATGAAAAAAACTTCTAAACTGGAAAGAGCAGACGGCTTTTCACTGGCGCTAGCTTTGATCTTTAACACCTGAGGATCCTTCAAGGTGTGTAAGGGAGCGGTTACGAGAGACTTCGCCAAACAGACGCCAAGATGAAGACGACGACGGTGAGTGGTGACTGAGTCCTCAAGCTGACCCAACAGTCGCTCCGTTGCTGCAAGACGGTCGTACCTGTCTGGTGGTCAGTCAGTGTCCACCAGTAAAGGTGCGCAAGGGTCAGTGCCCGCCTGTAAAGGTGTGCAATGGTCTATGTCCACTTGTAAAGGTGTGCAAGGGTCAATGCCCACCTGTAAAGGTGTGCCAGGGTTAATTGTCCACCTGTAAAGGTGGGCCGGGGTCAATGTCCACCTGTAAAGGTGTGCAAGGGTCTATGTTCACCTGTAAAGGTGTGCAATGGTCAGTGTCCACCTGTAAAGGTGTGCACGGGTCAATGTCCACCTGTAAAGGTGTGCAAGGAAGCGGTTAGGAACGGTAACATGAATATGACGACAGTAAGTGTGACTGAGTCCACAAACTTGACTCAACAGTCGCTCCTTTTCTGTAGGACTATCCTACCTGTCTGAGGTCATTCTGCGATTAGTCAGTCAGTCAGTCAATATCCACCTGTAAACGTGTGCAAGGAAGCGGTTATGAGCGGTAAGATGAAGATGACGACGACAAGTGATGACTGAGTCCACAAACTGACCCAACAGCCGCTCCCTTGCTGCGCGACTGTCGAACCTGTCTGTGGACAGTCAGTCAATGTCGACCTGTAAAGGTGTGAGCGGTACCACGAAGACAACGGTAAGCGGTGACTTGAGTCCACAAACTGACCCAACAGCCGCCCCCTTGCTGCGGGACTGTCGTACCAGTCTCGTGGTCAGTCTGTGGTCAGTCAGTCAACAGTTACCCGTAGAGGTGTGCAAAGGAGTGGTTGTCAGCACTGTCGAACATGCGCCAGGTAGAGGACGACTACGGTCAATGGTGACTTGAGTCAGTAAGCTGAATCAACAGTCGTTCTCTTGCTGTCGTACCTGTCTGATGGTCTGTCTGCGGTCAGTCCATGATTACCGATCAAAAGAACTGATCTCTTTGTCCAACAGATGGAAGAGATCAAAATAAAAAGTTACAATCAGGGGTTCTCTTTTAAAATGCCCCTTTCATTTTTTTCTTTAAAAAAAGAAGCTTTTCATGGAGTTTAACCACATAGAAGTAAGTAAACATGTGCTTAACGTCCGCAGAAACCGTACGGCTTATTAGGGACGGCCCCCATAGAAAGATGGTTTTGCATTTTATAGCAGCTGTCTCGAGTCTGCAGACAGTAGGCTAAACGCTACAGTTGCGGTGGCACAGTGAATTCGACATGCAGTAGTGTCACAGGTGAAGTCTTCCTTGGCACGCCAGAGAGAGAGACGTTTCCTTCCTGGTGAGGTAAAGCGGTTGCCAAATCTGACAGATTTATACGTCTGGTTACACAACACGGTTAATTTTGGGGTAACTAATCAAAACAGGACCTTTGCAAGAGCCAGGAAGGGGGTTGATGGGGAAGGGGGGGGGGGGTACAGTGTCTTCAGTCTAGATGACAGACAGGCAGGCAGACAGACAGGCAGGCAGGCAGGCAGGCAGGCAGACAAAGAAAGAGGGTGAGAGAGACAGACAGACAAGCAGAAAGAAAGACAGACAGACGGATAGGTAGGCAGACAGACAGACAGACAACGAGAGAGATAAATAGGCAGGCAGGTAGGCAGGCAGACAGACAGACAGAGAGATGGTGGTGATCCGAGAAAGCTGTTGTGGAGAGCGACATGTTCATTTATTTATTTTTAAAGGGGAGGGGGGGGGGGGGGGAGCGGGGGTGGACATCATTCCGTGGAAATTTTGTGTGTGTATGTGTGTGTGTGTGCGCACGCGTGCGTGCGTGTATGTGTGTGTGTGCGCGCGCGCGTGCGTGTGTGCGTGTGCGAGCGTGCGTGCCTGCGCCGTGCGTGTTTCGTTGTGTGCATAACGTCACTCGCGTAAAATGTATTTTTGAGTTCTCAAGCCGCCGTCATCACGCCATCTTTGTCGAAGAACAGTCTTCCCTCGCGGTCGTTCTTTCTCTCCGGCTCACCTTGTCTACCACCCTAGATCATTTTGCAGGCACTACACTTCTTCTGGGGAGCGTGAAATCTGGGTACAAAAGGCTCCAGTCGGCTTTTTCTGGAGCAGCGGCGCTTATTTTGAGGAGGCAAGGAGGGCATTAGAGTTTAGGGGGCAAAAACTCGCTGAAACGTCTATTTCTGTCGCTTATCTTCGCTGCACATTCCCAGCAAGTTCAAGTCACAGGACGAGGGAGAGAATTAACGTATGCTGTGCAAAGCTGTAGTAGTAACTTGGAGTTTTGGTTGGATAACACATACATACATACATACATACATTTTCTATGGCGCTGTTCCCCGCTGAGCGAGCTCAGCGCGCTTGTTCACATACATGTACATATACCATCTACATTTAAGCCTACTGGGGTATTATATACACGCAGTCATAGTTCAGGAGCTGTGTGAGAGTCGAGGTGGCCGTCCCGAGCTGTCCGTCCTAACGAGCCTTCTGGTTTCCGTGGACGTAAAGCTATATTGACCATGCTCGGCATGGTCTACTTCTATAGTCAACTGATCTGAGGACATTAAGCAACACTACCTACCTACCTATACACGCAGTCACGTAAAACATAGTTAATATATTGCGCTAATATAAGACAGATACTTGTAGACCAGAGAACAAAATGACTGTTATAAAACATAAACAATTTACAAAACATTTAAACAGTGTACAAAGTTACTACGCTCTCTCTCTCACACACACACACACACACCACACGCGCACGCACGCACACGCACACACACACTACATATATCTCTCTCTCTCTCTCTCTCTCTCTCTCTCTCTCTCTCTCTCTCTCTCTCTCTCTCTCTCTCTCTCTCCTAACCTGATAACGAGGTTAGTTTTTTGGTTGGTGATTTGAGCCCAGTCAACTATATAGGGTTATATAGGGGCTAATATGTGATAACGAGAAACAGCAATAAAGAAGGAATCGTCTCGTATGCAGCATAGTGTCCGCATACTCCAAGACCGTCTGCATAGTATCCGTCATTCACATTCAGACATCGTTTAGTTAGGCCTTAAAAACTCGCTCCTTCCAACTAAACCTTTAACGTATTTTTTAATATGTGAATATCATATCATATGTGGTCGTGCGTGCGCGCGCGAGCGCGCGTGTATGTGTGTGCGTGCGTGCGTGCGTGCGTGCGTGAGAGCATGTGTGTGTGTGTGTGTGTGTGTGTGTGTGTGTGTTGTGTGTGTGTTGGTGTGTGTGTCGGGGAGTTTCAGGGTAAGGGTATGTATTGCTTCATTCCATTTGTGATTGATTTGCTGTTGCATGCACATCTATGTTTTTTCCAACACTCAGCGTGTAACTTTTCTATTTTCAAACTGTGCGTAATCCATGGTTCAAAATTTCAAAACTATATTGCTGTCGAATAGCTCTGCAGAACACGCGCCTCATAAATGTCCACTATTACCGGCGTTAAACAAGTGGCCAAACCCTTGAGTTTGGCATTGCGTGGTCGGAATTCTCTCCCTTCCCCTGTGGTTCGTCCCGTGGTTTCTGTGCAACCAAAATACCTACTTTGCACGGTGAAAACATTGATGTTTTCTCGATTTGACTGAAGCAGGAGGGACGGAGAAAGACAGACGCTTGGATAGGATCTGTTTTTAGAGCAGCTGCTCCTGTGGCGGCTGGTTTTCCCTGGACGGAGTTTGCACACAGCCGGCACCCGAAGGTACTAAGCATAGGGAACTAGAAATATGAATCAAAAACTACCAGAGTTCTGAGAATAGGAGCAAAACTCAAACGCAAAATGGAACAAATCTGAGAGAAAAACTAATATTCAGCAGGGTTGCCTTATTCATGCTTACAAATTAATACGTGTGTGTGTGTGTGTGTGTGTGTGTGTGTGTGTGTGTGTGTGTGTGTGTGTGTGTGTGTGTGTGTGTGTGTGTGTGTGTGTGGTGTGTGTGTGTGTGTATGCGTGTGTGTGAGTGTGCGTGCGTGCGTGTGTGTGTGCGTGAGTGCGTGTGCGTGCGTGCATGTGTGTGCGTGCGAGAGAGCCTCGGAGAGAGAGAGAGAGAGTGTGTGTGTGTGTGTGTGTGTTGGTGCGTGCGTGCGTACATGCGTGCGTGCGTATGTGCGTGCGTGCGTGTGTGTGCGTGTAAGTGTGTGTGTGTGTGTGTGTGTGTGTGTGGTGTGTGTGTGTGTGTGTGTGTGTGTTTACCGTCCCTAATAAGCCGTATGGTTTCTGTGCACGTTAAGCACCATGTTTACTTATTAGCAAAATCAGCCCGTCCCAAAGACGCCGCGTGTGGACGCTAAGCAACATGAAAGACGGAACAAAGTGACAGCATTAAGCGCTCCGGATAGACCAGAGTGCAGTGAGCTGCAGCGCTATTAGGGAGAACGGGGGGGATGGGAAGGGGGGGGAATAGGGGGTGGGGGGCACACGGGGTGGGGTGGAGGAGCGAGCGAGGTGGGGGGCAAGAAGGTGGGATTTTTTTTTTTTTTTTTTGAAGTAAGCACTGTGGCAGGTAAAGTGCAAGCTCGGGGAAGAAGAAGATTTTTTTTTTACCTTGATGTTTATTTCCCTCCTGATAATCGCATCAGCGATGCTAATTTTGACTTGACGTTCCTCCACACGAAGCAGCTACTGTCTCTCTCTCTCTCTCTCTCTCTCTCTCTCTCTCTCTCTCTCTCTCTCTCTCTCTCTCTCTCTCTCTCTCTCTCTCTCTTAAACAGCTTTTATCTGTTCCAACATTCGCGCCACATCAAGATACATAATTCTGCCCAAACCAAGAATAGACCTCTTTAACACTAGTTTCTCATTTTCAGGCGCATCCTTGTGGAATACCATCCCAAATCAAATAAAATCATGCAATTCACTAACAGCTTCAAAACAACTTTATAAATGGATCAGAAGCAGATTGTTATAACTAACCACACACGCACACCAATTTTTTAAATCAAACAATTTCTTGGTTTCTAATGTTATATATATAATATATATATATATATATATATATATATATATATTATATATATATATGTGTGTGTATGTCTCCTAGTGATTTGATTTATTACTCTTTTGTATTGTTCATAATTATCGATTGGCATTGATTTTCCCACTATGATCATATATATATATATATATATATATATATATATATAATATATATATATATATATATATATATATTATATTATATATAATATGCGTTTACTTCAGGGACAGGTTGAACGACAGGCATTCGTGCCTAAACCTTTATCCTTGTGATAAAGTTAATCAAACTCATCACATCAATCTCTCTCTCTCTCTCTCTCTCTCTCTCTCTCTCTCTCTCTCTCTCTCTCTCTCTCCTCTCTCTTCTCTCTGACACATCTCTGAGAAAAGATAGAGTGTGTGTGTGTAGGGGGCGGGGGGTATTTTAGGAGGGAGGGGACGTTTTGCTAGGGGGGAGAGGGGGGGGGAAAGAGAGAGAGAAAAAGAGGGGGGGAAGAGAAAGAGAGAGAGAGGGAGAGAAAGAGAAGGAGAGGGAGTAAGAGAGAGAGAGGGAGAGAGAGAGAGAGAGAGAGAGAATGGCGGGGTGGGGGTGGGGGTAAGGGCTGGGGGCGCAACTGAGGTCTGCCTATATTTTAATGGAAGAGACTGCAACATCACTCGACAAGATTACCATCTTCGCTGCTGGACACCCAGTGATGCATTAGCCCGTGCCGAAGGCAGCGAGAGAGTGGCTGGGGCAACAGAGCCAGGAGGCATACTGTGTGCGCGGCAGCCGTCTCTTCAGGAGGACTGTTCGCCCCATGTATCATCACTTTCCAATCTACTCCCTGTCGCGCTGGCTTGTCTTGGGTCAAGTTTCTGCTCCATCATCCTTGATTAGGTTCCCTGGTGTTGGGTGGCCATAACACTGTTGTCCATGTCGGTGTCTGTTCCATCATCCTTGATTAGGTTCCCTGGTGCTGGGTGGCCATAACACTGTTGTCCATGTCAGTGTCTGTTCCATCATCCTTGATTAGGTTCCCTGGTGCTGGGTGGCCATAACACTGTTGTCCATGTCGGTGTCTGTTCCATCATCCTTGATTAGGTTCCCTGGTGTTGGGTGGCCATAACACTGTTGTCCATGTCAGTGTCTGTTCCATCATCCTTGATTAGGTTCCCTGGTGTTGGGTGGCCATAACACTGTTGTCGAAGTCAATGTCTCTTCAGTCATCCTTGATTAATTACTATAGTGTTTGTGGGTGGCCATAACACTGCTGTCCAAGTCAGTGTCTGTTCCATCATCCTTGATTAGGTTCCGTGGCGCTGGGTGGCCATAACACTTTTGTCCATGTCAGTGTCTGTTCCATCATCCTTGAATAGTTTCCCTGGTGTTGGATGGCCGTAACAGTTGTCCATGTCAGTGTCTATTCAGTCATCCTTGATTACTTTCCTGGTGTTGGATGGCCACAACACTGTTGTCCATGTCAGTGTCTGTTCAATCATCCTTGATTAGGTTCCATGGTGTTGGGTGGCCATAACACTGTTGTCCATGTCAGTGTCTGTTCCTTCATCCTTGATTAGGTTCCATGGCGTTGGATGGCCATAACACTGTTGTCCATGTCAGTGTCTGTTCCATCATCCTTGATTAGGTTCCATGGCGTTGGATGGCCATATCACTGTTGTCAAGTCCATGTCAATGTCTGCTCCATCATCATTGAGTAGTTTCCCTGGTGTTGGGTGGCCATAACACTTTTATCCAAGTCAGTGTCTTTTCAATCATCCTTGACTGATTAGGTTTCGTGGCGTTGAGTGGCTATAACTTGACACTGTTGTCCAAGTCAGTGTCTATTCAGTCATCCTTGATTACTTCCCTGGTGTTGGGTGGCCATAGCACTGTTGTCGGTGTCTGTTCAATCATCCTTGATAAGCTCCGTGGTGTTGGGTGACCATAACACTGTTGTCCAAGTCAGTGTCTCTTCAATCATGCTTGATTAGTTACTACAGTGTTGGTGGGTGGCCATAACACTGCTGTCCAAGTCAGTGTCTGTTCAATCATCCCGGATTAGTTACTATAGTGTTGCTGGGTGGTCATAACGTTGTTGCCGGTCCAGGTGTCTGTGTGCCTATCGCCTCTGATTAGTTATTGTGGTGTTAGGTGCCGTGACGTTTTTCTCCTCCTCCTCCTCCTCCTCCTCCTCTCTCTCTCTCTCTCTCTCTCTCTCTCTCTCTCTCTCTCTCTCTCTCTCTCTCTCTCTCCCCTCCTCCTTCTTCTTCTTCTTCTTCTTCTTCTTCTGAGGTATACGATCCAGATGCAGCGCGTGTGGCACCTTCTCAGTTTGTGGCTGCCAGCGATGTTTTCATGCCTGCGGATGATACCATGCTGATACCATGTAGCCTACCATGTACACTTCACATTGTTCCTGGCTTGGCTGTCTCGGCTACAGTGCCGCCCCAAAACACTACACCCTCGTCAGTATCAAGCAGTCTAGCTTTCGCCCCCCCCCCCCCCCCCCCCCCCCCCCCAACACACACTCCCTCGACACTGAAACCCCGGCCTCGCTCCTTTCAGCTGCACCTGACGCGTGCGTGCCCTAGCAACTGGATGACGCCAACGCCGAGACATCTGGATGTTCACGAGACTTGGGGTCAAGGTCGTCGTGAGCGTAACTTGTTTCAGTTGGATCGGCTGTGTTGCACGTGCTCCGGTCATCAGCGGGAACGTGTGCTAGGAAGTGCTGCATCTTGCATCGTTTCCGGCTATTCAGGGCCGGAGATGTTTGGTTCGATTTTCGACCTCACTGGGAGGGGAGGGGGGGGGGGGGGGGGGGGGGGGGTACGCGAACGCAGAAGTAAAGCTCCTCCTCCGTTCTCCTTCCGCTCCCCCCGCATACTTGCTGAGAGTCCAGGGCTGTGGAAGGTTTTCTCTTGTAAGTCTGGAGTGGTTTAGAACACAGCTTTTCTCGCTTTGCCCACTATCAGGAATTGTCCGTAATTCTAATCACTGTCTTTCTGTTCGTTCATTCAGCTTCCGATGTGAAATGAAAGCATCTCACTGTTCAAATGCAAGCATTAATTACATGCCGTTCTTCCTTCACACAACACACACACGCGCTGTCTCATGCATGCACACGCACACGCACACACAAACATAAATACAGATTATTATTTTTTTAAAGAGTATAGTTGCACTTTCGGTGGGGGAGGGGGGGGGGAGAGTGGGGGGGGGGGGAGGATGTTGTGTACTTCAATTTATTGGTATGAAAGTCTTTGGTAGTTTTAGCTTGTGAGAAACTACATGTATGCACCGTGTGCATCTGGTGCTGTGGACACGCAGGTTTTTGAGTGGACGTTTTTATGACACGTATAAATTTTCATTGAGTGGGTCATTCTTGCCGAAGCAGATCCGCCGGTAACGCTACCTCGAAGTTACACTGATTATTCCACGACAGTTTTCATCACAGTGATCGAGTTGGCAAGGTTAAATTAGGCGGGTAACTGTTTTTTTAACGCCCAGCCAACCGTCTGCATCGTTCATCAAGGCGAATAGGCCGGCCGGCCGGATGTAAACATCGACAGGGAGACCACTCCGAGCTTGCCGACTGACGCCAGAAGCGCACACAACAAAAAAACTGCAGGGTCGACACAACCAAAAACCTGCCACGGCAAAAGAGTGACAGAGCAAAAGTGTATTCAACAAAAGTGTACGGGATCGCACAAAATAAACTTTCGGACTAGCGAAGTTTACATCAGCTCGGTAAATATTCATCCAATGCGCTGACGCTCTTAGCGGCGTCACGTCATGCGAATTATCCTGTGCATCATCGACGTCATCTCGGCCGTACAGCCATTCACACTCACGTGCAACACGTCCACGTGAATACGCACGCGTAATTTTTCATTCAGCGCTTTAAAGGAGCTGCCGGTTCGGCGGCACAAATTGACAAAATACTCTCTAGAACCCGGCGCCGCTGGGCCGCGTCATTTCTAGGATTTTCAGCTGGTGTTCACTGTTGCTTCATCATTATAGTAACGGATATTTCTGTCGCCCCATGGCAGATGAGTCTAAGGCGTTAACACAAAACAAAAAACAAACAAAAAAGCACTTTGGTTAAGGGGATGGTGTGGGGCATAATAAGTATAGTACTTACACATTTATACAGCTTTACTATCAGTCACGAGTATACAAACAGTCTAAGTCATTAGACAGCCGCAAATCCACGCATTACATAAATTCAAATAGCTATATGGCTGTACGCTCACAATCCCAAACCTCCCCAATAACCCCCACTGAAACACACACACACCCCGCACGCGCGCACACACACACACACACACACACACACACACACACACACACACACACACACACACACACAGCCATAACACACACACACACACATCACACATGCACACACACACACACACACACACACACACACACACACACACACACACACACACACACACAACCACCAACACACACACTGCCTGTCCTGCCTGCCTGCCTGCCAGTGGCAATTGCCGATGGGTCCAAACATGGTAGCGGCTGGCACTCTGCAGCGTATGATCCCTTGTAAAAGTAAAGTCAGTCTGAACAGGACTGCATGTTTTGTACTGATATAGTATAGTCTAGGCATCGCGCCCTCGCCCCAGCCTCGCCAAGGGCCTTTAATTTCAAAGTTTGCCTTCATCACTCGTGGCAGGGGGCGTCTCTTGACTCCACTACAAGCGGTGGCGCCCTCTCTGTGTCAGCAGGGAAGCTCACTCCAGATGTTCTGGGAGCATCTGTTTATCAACAGCCGTGCAGTAAACCAAAGGGAGTGAGTTTGAGAGCCAGGTGCTTCCTGTCCAGGTAGACGTGAATGCTCCGCTCTTGGTTCTGAAGTTACTGAAGATTCTGGACAACCGCTTTGCCGCCTGCCTCCGTCCTATCCTTCCTGGAGGGGCTGAGGCGAGCTAAGTCTTTCAGTTCACAGTGGAGAGGGTGAGGGAGATGAGCAAAATGAGAGAGAGAAGAAAGACAGACAGACAGACAGACGAACTGAACGGGCACAGACAGAGACAGAGAACTCAAGCTTTAATACTCAAAAAGGTAGTAGCGTTAGGTCCCTTTCGACCTATCTAACAGCCAGTCTTTGCTATGCTACAAACACAAAATAAGCGCTACACAACCGGATATTATAATTTGATCTTGTTGTTTAATGCAGTTTCACGGGGTTTACAGTATTGCAGAAACATCCCGGAAGAGACTGAGAGGGTGTGATAATAATAATGTCATAATAATAATAATAATATAATATATAATATAGTATATCAATAATAATAATATGTGCATCTGTGTGTGTGTGTGCGTACATTGTGTGTGTGTATGTGTGTGTGGTAAAGAGAGAGAGAGAGAGAGAGAGAGAGAGAGAGAGACTGACAGCCAGCCAGACGGCAGAGAAAGAGACACAGGCATGCAGAGAGAGCCTCGGACAGACACTGAGAAAGAAAGACAGAGAAGCTGTTGGGATCAAGGAAAGACGGGATGTCTGCAAGGGGAGAACTGAGCTTGGAGAGAGACAGGAAAGGAACTGAGCTTGGAGAGAGACAGGAAAGGAACTGAGCTTGGAGAGAGACAGGAAAGGAACTGAGCTTGGAGAGAGACAGGAAAGGAACTGAGATTGGAGAGAGACAGGAAAGGAACTGAGATTGGAGAGAGACAGGAAAGGAACTGAGATTGGAGAGACAAACAGGAAAGGAACTGAGATTGGAGAGAGACAGGAAAGGAACTGAGCTTGGAGAGAGACAGGAAAGGAACTGAGCTTGGAGAGAGACAGGAGAGGAACTGAGATTGGAGAGACAAACAGGAAAGGAACTGAGCTTGGAGAGAGACAGGAAAGGAACTGAGCTTGGAGAGAGACAGGAAAGGAACTGAGATTGGAGAGACAAACAGGAAAGGAACTGAGATTGGAGAGACAAACAGGAAAGGAACTGAGCTTGGAGAGAGACAGGAAAGGAACTGAGATTGGAGAGAGACAGGAAAGGAACTGAGATTGGAGAGACAAACAGGAAAGGAACTGAGATTGGAGAGACAGACGGGAAAGGAACTGAGCTTGGAGAGAGACAGGAAAGGAACTGAGATTGAAGAGAGACAGGAAAGGAACTGAGATTGGAGAGAGACAGGAAAGGAACTGAGATTGGAGAGACAAACAGGAAAGAAATTGAGATTGGAGAGACAGACGGGAAAGGAACTGAGCTTGGAGAGAGACAGGAAAGGAACTGAGATTGAAGAGAGACAGGAAAGGAACTGAGATTGGAGAGAGACAGGAAAGGAACTGAGATTGGAGAGACAGACTGGAAACGAATTGAGACTGAAGAGACACACGGGAAAGGAACTGAGACTGGAGAGACAGACGGAAATGGAACTGAGATTGGAGAGGCAGACGGCGAAGAAACTGAGATTGGAGAGACAGACAGGAAAAGAATTGAGATTGGAGAGACAGACGGGAAAAGAACTGAGACTGGAGAGACAGACGGCAAAAGAATTGAGACTGGAGAGACAGACAACAAAGGAACTGAGATTGGAGAGACAGACGGGAGATTGGAGAGAGAGACGGGAAAGGAACTGAGACCAGAGGAAGGGGGAGGAAGGAGGGTGGCGGGGGGGGGGGTGCTTGTGTAGCGACGGCGAAGCAAACGAGAAAGCAATCAAGCTGTCAGCGGAGAATGAGTGGAGACGATCCATAATCTTTCAGACATTTTTACCTGTCTCAGCACCAGCAGTTCACCGCCACGCTCCACTGTACGGCTCAGGTGTAAAACTCTCCACGTGCCCCAAACCCAGCTGCTTCTTTTCGTTGTTTGTTTGTGTGTTTGTTTGTTTGTTTGTTTGTTTTTTGCCTCCTCCTCCTCCTCCTTCTTGTAGTGCAGTATTATATTATCAGCTTCTCTCTGTCTCTGTCAGTCTGTTTTCCTTTCCTTTTTCTGTTTTCTGTCTGTCTGTCTGTCTGTTTTCCTTCCCCTCTCTCTCTCTCTCTCTCTCTCCCCTCCCCTTCCTTACCTCTCTCCCCCTTTTTTCTCTCTTTTCGGGGTCTTCTTTTTACCCCCCCCCCACCTTTTCTCTCCCCCCCCCCCCCCCACACACACACACACACACACCCCACACCCCCACACACACACACACACAAAAAAAAAGTATTTACTCAGCCCTTTACCTTTTTCCCCTTTTCCTTTTTTTACCCCCCTCCTTTTGGAAGGGTTTTCCCCGGTGCCGGGAAAAAAAGAAAACAAAAACACCGTGGGGACCTCACACACACACACACAAAACACACACACACACAAAACACACACCCCACACACACACACACACACAAAAAATGACACAAAAAAACACACCCCACACACACCCCCACACACACAAAACCCCCACACACACACACACAAAACAAAACACTTGCCCCCACACAAAAAAACACCACACAAACACACCCCCAAACAACAAACAACAAAAAACAAAAAGGCCCAGGCACTTGGTAAACCTTACCCCCACCGGGTGGGGTTTTTTAAAAACCCAAAAAAGGGGAAATTTAAAACCCTCAGACTTTTTTTCTTTCTCGCGCTGGTATGTGAAAGGCTCTCCATGAAAACACATACCATTGAAAGCAGATGTGATATAGGACCGGAAAATATACAGTTTACATGCGCGTCCGTGCATCATTCAGCCAGGTCATTTTACTGGCTGGGACAGTGAAGGGGTTAAAAACTCGGCTACTGACAAAAACATGCATCGGCCCCGTACGTACTCATGACGTACTCATGATGACGCCGACCCAGTACGCATTCATAACGTACTCGTGATGACGCCGGCTCCGTAAGTACTCATGATGACGCTGCCCCGTACGTACGTACTCATAATGGCGCCGGATCCCTACGTACTGATGCTGCTGCTGCCCCATACGTACTTATGATGACGCTGCCCTACACGTACTCATGATGAAATCGGTCCCGTACGTACTCATGCATGCAGTCGGTCCCGTACGTACTCATGCATGCAGGTCTAGCGTGAGGTCTGTAGGTGTAGCGAGAGGTCTGAGGTGTAGCGAGAGGTCTGAGGTACAGCGAGAGGTCTGAGGTGTAGCGAGAGGTCTGAGGTGGAGCGAGAGGTCTGAGGTACAGCGAGAGGTCTGAGGTGTAGCGAGAGGTCTGAGGTGTAGCGAGAGGTCTGAGGTACAGCGAGAGGTCTGGGGTTTAAGCGAGAGGTCTGAGGTGTAGCGAGAGGTCTGAGGTACAGCGAGAGGTCTGAGGTGTAGCGAGAAGTCTGAGGTACAGCGAGAGGTCTGAGGTACAGCGAGAGGTCTGAGGTGTAGCGAGAGGTCTGAGGTACAGCGAGAGGTTTGAGGTGTAGTGAGAGGTCTGAGGTACAGCGAGAGGTCTGAGGTGTAGCGAGAGGTCTGAGGTGTAGCGAGAGGTCTGAGGTACAGCGAGAGGTCTGAGGTGTAGCGAGAGGTCTGAGGTGTAGCGAGAGGTCTGAGGTACAGCGAGAGGTCTGAGGTGTAGCGAAAAGGTCTGAGGTACAGCGAGAGGTCTGAGGTACAGCGAGAGGTCTGAGGTGTAGCGAGAGGTCTGAGGTACAGCGAGAGGTTTGAGGTGTAGCGAGAGGTCTGAGGTACAGCGAGAGGTCTGAGGTTAGCGAGAGGTCTGAGGTGTAGCGAGAGGTCTGAGGTACAGCGAGAGGTTTGAGGTGCAGCGAGAGGTCTGAGGTACAGCGAGAGGTCTGAGGTCTAGCGAGAGGTCTGAGGTACAGTCGAGAGGTTTGAGGTACAGCGAGAGATCTGAGGTGCAGCGAGAGGTATGAGGTACAGCGAGAGGTCTGAGGTACAGCGAGAGGTCTGAGATGTAGCGAGAAGTCTGAGGTACAGCGAGAGGTCTGAGGTGTAGCGAGAGGTCTGAGGTACAGCGAGAGGTCTGAGGTACAGCGAGAGGTCTGAGGTGTAGCGAGAGGTCTGAGGTACAGCGAGAGGTCTGAGGTGTAGCGAAAGGTCTGAGGTACAGCATGAGGTCTGATGTTAGCGTTCCATTTGGGCGACAACTGAAAGGCAATAAGTAAGTTCGTTAATAATGTCATCATCTTCTTGTAAAATACTTCTGTTTGTTCGTGAGTCGCTTGAAAAAGACGAATCTCCAAAAATTGACAAGTTACTGTCCCATCTTGAAAAAGCAGGTTTTTTGTTTTTGTTTTCTGTTGTTGTTGTTGTTGTTGTTGTTGTTGCCATTTTCCCTCAGGTGCAGCGCTGCTCGGTGTTGGAGACAATCACAAAAACGGCGGCTGCACGTTCGTGCTTCCTGGTAATCCCTATCGGACATCTCACAAATCGAGCGGAGATAGCTGAGTGGTTAGAGCGCCGAACACATGATCAAAAGGTCTTAGATTTGAGTCCCGGCAGGAGCGGATGGATAAAAACCTTTCTCTCCAGTGTCAACGTTCTGTGCTGACTCTTATTTCAGTACCCATTCCAACCCCGTGTTACCGCAGCAGAATGTAAAATATCCCGGTCATTCTGCCAGAAGTGCAGGTGGCACAAATGCACCTACGCACGTGGCTTCGAATAAAGTGACACTGTAAATTGGTGCATGGTTGTATGGTGTACACAGAACGTGCGCCGAGACGGCAGCAGTTTCACGTGGCACCAGCCATGCAACAACCAAATAGCGCTGTAAGTACACCAC
>JABMCL010002965.1:527500-540000 GCA_018857735.1 Alviniconcha marisindica | reverse complement strand
TCTGTCTGTCTTCTCTCTCTCTCTCTCTCTCTCTCTCTCCTCTCTCTTCTCTCTCTCTTCTCTCTCTCTCTCTCTTTTCTCTCTCTCTCTCTCTCTCTCTCTGTGTACTGTTGTCAGTCGTTCACAGGATGAAGCCCATATAAAAACTATTCGTGGCACGATGATGGGTCAATTGATCAAAATTAGCACGCTCTAAGCACAGGATGACAGCCGGAATGTCCAGTGAGCCATTTGTAGCAAAACAGATACTGCGTCTCCATCAGGCCTAAGGAAATGAGTTTATTAGCAACTGAGGGAAAGAACAGTTATATTGAAAGTGCGGTGAGTAGGTCACTGAATCAAAGAAAATGATTTTCGAATGACTGCTTTGTGTGTGTGTGTGTGTGTGTGTGTGTGTGTGTGTGTGTGTGTGTGTGTGTGTGTGTGTGCGTGCGTGCGTGCGTGCGTGCGTGCGTGCGTGGCGTGTGTGGCTGCGGCGTTGGTGTGTGGTGCGCGCGCGCGCGGCGTGGGTGTGGGGGGTGGGGTGGGGGGGGGGGGGGGGGGCATGCAGTGCTTTCTATTCTGATCATTTGTTGCCTATTTTATACACAATCAGCGCACTAAACATTCTGTTAACAGAACAAAACGCACTGCAGGCAGGGATGTTACTGTCGTCTTTTCGTAGCCGAGGTCTTCCCTTTTCTCCGTCTCCCTCCTCAGAGCAATCGATGCTGTGCTGCCCCTGGCTTTGTGCCCGCACGTATTGTCTCATTTCGAGCTCCTCAACATCGCAGATCATATCGTCATCTCCCAAAGAGCCATACGAATAATGAGTTGGGAAATCCAAGTAAATCCACACAGACAAAAATAAATATGCACAAAGTGAGACAAAGTCTAAAAGAGCACAGCTCTCAGACAACAACATGCCGCTTTCAGTTAATCGGATTGACGAAGAGCGAGTTCCAATTACGTCTTCAGAAGCCTACGAAAACACCCAGTCAGTCTGTAGTTGGATTTTACTGTCCTGTCAACCACACAAGGTCACCTCGGGACAGTCAAAGTCGGGTAATAAGCAAATGCATATTTCAAAACTCTTCTCATATAAATAAATGTCAAGCACTGGACAAGAAAGCAACCAAACCCAAACCCAAAAAGAAAATAAGTGCATCTCATTTTTTATCGGGTTTTTTTCCCTTTTGCTTTTTGTTTTAAATGTCGTTTTGTCGCTTTACGAAGGGGGTTTATATTGTGTGTCTATGTCATAAAAAAATAAATATAATATATATATTATATAAAAATTAATATATATATAATAAATAATAAAAAAATGTCAAAAAAATAAGCGGGTTTTTTTTTTTTTAGGTTTTTTTTTTATCTTCTATGTGTTTGGATCTTTTTTGGGTCGTCACTTTTTTTCAAAAATTATTATTTTTAATTAAAAAACCAGTCACTTCGCAAACATAAAACAAAACATACACACACAGGCATCTGACACAAATTTTCCACCACAAGTAAGTAATAAGTAAACATGGTGCTTAACGTCCACAGAAACCATAATGCTTATTAGGGACGGGGGGAATGGAGGGAAGAGGGTATGGGGATGGAGGAAGAGGGGAGATTATATACCTATCGCTACGCGGCTGTTACCACCAGAATGACTTTGCCATTTAAAATGGGCAGCCCATGAGAGCCATTTTAAAAGTTTTTATAATTGGAGGACAAAATCCCAAAAAACGGGGTTTAAAAAAACTTTTTTAAAAAAGGAGAGCCGAAGCAGATTCGAACCGAAGTCCTTCTGCTTACCAGCCTAACGCCTTACCGCTAGGCCAAACCGGCTCACTAATTCCACCACACCTAGCAGCAAATCATCTTATCATGACAAGTGTGTCAAGTCCGTATAACTTAATCAATTCACAACAATGCCTGAAGTTTAGAAGTCCCTTGGTTCGCTTATTGCAGACAGGCCTTTCAAGAATTACTACAGTGCGTCACCAGCGTGGGATTATGGTTTGCCGTAATCGGGTTTTTGGTGCTGGGTTTTATGTCATGTGTGTGTCCCTTGGGGCGCTGTGTCGTAAAAAGCGTGCTAAATTACGATAGTGTTGGAACATAAAACCTTTCCTTTTCCCCCTCTTCTCTCTCTCTCTCTCTCTTCTCCTCTCCTCTCTCTCTCTCTCCTCTTTTCTCTCCCCCCCCACAAAACTTTCCCCTCTCTCCTCTCTCTCTCTCTCTCTCTCTCTTCTCTCTCTCCTCTCTCTCTCTCTCTCTCCTTCCCCTCTGTCAAGTCTTCTCGCTCTCTACTCTCTCCCCACCTGTCTCGTAAATTGTGCATGCAAAAGGATTTTGAGTGTTGTGCATGCGTGAGTGCGATGCGCGCGTCCCTGCGTGCGGGGGGGGGGGGGGGGTGTGTGTGTGTGTGTGTGTGTGTGTGTGTGGGGGGGGTGTGTGGGGTTTTTATTGCCCGTTTCCCCCCCCCTACCCCCACCTTCACCCACCAGTTACCCATTGCACACCCGGCCTTCCCCCACGTGAAAGGTTTTTGTGATATGACAGATCCTGTACAAACACAACACCAGCCACAGCTGATAATGTTGGCTATGTTACCCACGCTCACTTAATTAAGACCCCAACACAGACGGCGGGCGAAGTTCTGAAACCATAAAACGCAATCATTAGTCATGAAAAGTGAGTCATGCCAACTCAGTGACAGACGTCGCAACATTGTTGGCGATGGCTGGAGAACCGGACTCTAATGTTTTAACGGTAACACTCTGCTGGCAAGCGGTGTGTGTGTGTGTGTGTGTGTGTGTGTGTGTGTGTGTTTGTGCGCGGGCTCGCGTGCGTGCGTGCGTGTGTGTGAGTGTGTATGTGTGCGTGCGAGCCGCGCGCGCGCGCGTGTGTATGTGTGTGTGTGTGTCTGTCAGCCCTATTGTTGATGACACCAGAAGTTGCCAAATAAGGCCCTAATGACAGGGCGGTAACACTGCAGCTGTAAGCGTTGTCAGTCAGCCTTCAAAACATCGTTGGTCATGACAGACGTTGTGGGGCTGTGATGATTTAAAGTTAACAATCTAATTGCAAGCTTTGTGTCGGCCTTGAAAACAACACACATACACACACACACACACACACACACGCACGCACGCACGCACGCACGCACGCACGCACGCACGCACGCACGCACGCACACGCACGCACGCACACGCAGCACGCCCCCACACAACCACACACACACCACCCCACACACGCACGCCGCACGCACGCACACACCCACACCACACACCACCAACACACACACACCCCAAACACACACACACACACCACCCCTAAAAACACAAAACACACGTACGTGCATCCGTTCAATCTTATCCTCTTGGGCAATTCGATCTTTCTAACTACCCGCACAGATGTAAAATCGTTTCTTTCGGGCGACAAGTCGTTATTTCCCAACTTTCTCGTCATCTAAAAAATCGACCCTTGAACGAAAATCTGTGCTCTGTTTTGTGACATCTGTAGCGTGCTACCGGAAGGAGGCTAATGTTCCGGGCAGCAGCACCGACTGGCCTAAATCCGATCGGCACGTGCGACTCGAGTCACACACACACACACACACACACACACAACACACACACACACACACACACACACACACGCACACAGCACCAGCCGAGTGGCCTAAATACGATCGGCACGTGCGACTCGACAATCTGTTGCATGACGAACACAAATGCTTTACGGCTGCGGAATACAGTAATTGTTACTTGATAAAAAGCCGCTGGGAAGGATAATGAATCCATCCAGTGTGTTCTGCTTGCGCAAGAGAAGGAAACTATTGATGAGGTAATTGAATAAATAATGTGGCGATGGGACTGGTGACTGGATGAGATGAGATGGAAGGAGGAGAGAGAGAGAGAGAGAGAGAGAGAGAGAGAGAGAGAGAGAAGAGAGAGAGAGAGAGAGATTAGAAACACGAACTCGAAAACTTTAATACTCCAGGATAGTAGCGTTAGGTAGCATTTGGACCTATTTAACAGTCACTCCTTGCTATACTACAAACGCAATAAGCACGACTATACCACAAACAGATATTATAAGTACGAATAGGCAATTGCTAATGCATACAAATGTACAGAAACATCGGAATTAAATTAAATTATAGAGACAGAGACAGAGAGACAGACAGACACACAGACACACAGACACACAGACACACAGAGAGAGAACTGGAACTCGAAAACTTAATAAACGTATAAATTATAAGGCATCATTCATATGAAACGTGAACAAATGAGTGTACGTGTTTTTATGCGTGAAGCAGAGAGAGAGAGAGAGAGAGTGTGTGTGTGTGTGTGTGTGTGTGTGTGTGTGTGTGTGTGTGTGTGTGTGTGTGTGTGTGTGTGTGTATTAGCTACAGCTAAAGTTGAAAAGGAGTGAAGTCTCTCTCTCTCTCTCTCTCTCTCTCTCTCTCTCTTCTCTCTCTCTCTCTCTCTCTCTCTCTCTCTCTCTCTCTCTCTCTCTTTTTTAATGTCTTCGGTGCATATGGTTCCCAAGGCATTGGCATTGATCTGAAGCATGCACGTGTTTCGTATTTTCGCAAAGGTTTGTATGCAGGCTGGTAATAAACTACTCCATCGATTTCTTGAGAATCCTTCATGAATGTCGTTTGTCTTTCTCCCTCAGTAGGTATTGCTTTGTTAATTCCCCACCCCACCACCCCACCACCCCACCCCCACCCCAGCTTGTTACACACAAAAAAGGAACATAAAGCGAAGACCGATATAAGTGACAATATTCGGTGTCCATCCTCGAAGATTCCTGTCGATGTACCGTTCCGGGCATGCCGAAGTCAAGAGAAACGACCGAGCAGGTAGACTGGATGGCAAACCAACCACTACAAGCGGCTTAATTGCACTTCGGATGATTTGAAGTGTTGAGGAGCTTGAGACAGTACCTGTCTGCACAAAACCAAGGATTTCACTGACACCATCGATCGCTTGGAGGCGAGGGGCGTAGGATAATAATAATAATGATAATAATAATAATAATAAGTTTAATATCTTAGGCGCACCACTCCGTAAGACACCGAAGTGCTTGAAAAAGCCTAAAATACGCGTAGTTTCATCACACACACACACACACTGACACACACACACACACAACACACACACACACACACAACACACACACACACCACACACACACTCACACACCACACACACACACCACACAACACACTCTCCTCTCTCTCTCCTCTCTCTCTCTCCTCTCTCTCTCTCTCTTCATCTCATTCTCTCGCACCCCACACACACACACACACACACACACACACACTGACACACACACACACACCACACCCTCTCTCTCTCTCTCTCCTCTCTCTCTCTCTCTCTCGTCTCTCTCTCTCTCTCTCTCTCTCTCTCTCATCTCCTCTCTCCCACACACACACCACACACAAACACACACACACACACACCACACACACCACACCACACACACCACACACACACTGACACACACACACACTGCACACACACACACACACACACACACACACACACACACACACACACACACACACACACAGACGTGTGTCACTGATATAGAGGGCTCTCCCCAGAAGTGTATCTCTATCCCCAGCCAGTGTATCATATAGTGTGCCTCTCCCCAGAAGTGCAGTGCAGGTGGTGTTATGAGTGCACCGGCCACTCTCACGCACCACTACCTACACTGCTATTTGACTTGTAGGTGTCCACTTACAGCTGGACTGTCGGGGTCAAGCCAGGGTCAGTGGCTGGGACATAATTCCACTGCAGGCTACGAAACTTTTCACTGGCTGATTGGTCGCTTTGTCAGTTTGGATCTGTAGGCTGTGTGTGTGTGTGTGTGTGTGTGTGTGTGTGTGTGTGTGTGTGTGTGTGTGTGTGTGTGTGTGTGTGTGTGTGTGTGTGAGTGCCGGTGTGTAAATGCATGTGTGTACGTGTGTATGTGTGCGTGTGTGCGCGCGCGCCGCACCGCTCCTGTGTGTGTGTGTGTATACGCTCGCGCTGCTGTCAGTGGTGTGTGTGTGTGTGTGTGTGTGTTGTGTGTGTGTGTGTGGTGTGTGTGTGTGTGTGTGTGTGTGTGTGTGTTGCCACTACTGATTTGTGCGTGTGTCGGTGTCTGTTTGTGCGCGCGCGCGTGAGCGAATACGATTATATGAGTCTGTGTGTGTACATGTTTACCCGGTTTGAAATTGAATTAGCGAATGTACTTGATGCACCATGCACACACGGCAGTAACGAAGAGATCTAGTGATATTTTCGACTTAGTTGCCTAAAAGATTGTTAAACTAGTTCCGCCAGTGCCTGATATTTATGACTATAGATACAGAAGGGGGGGGCCAGTAAGGGGTCGGTGTGAAGTGGGGGGGGGGGGGGGGGGGGAAGCGAATTTATCGTGAAATTAACAAGTATTAGTCCCTGAAGAATACACGTCAAGTTCTTCCTGGTGAAACAGTTCGCCTAGAGGTCGTGTCAAGCCTCCGTTTGAACTGACCCACAAAACCGTTAACCTGTTTAATGTCCGACATTCAAGGTTTAGGCGAGGTATGTATCAGAGAATGCATACACACACAAGAGAAACGCATATCAGTTAGTGCGTTTCCGTGCCGCCGGCCGTTAATTATTCTTATAATTCGGCGAAAAGTCCAGTTTAACAATATAAATCATGAAATACAAATGAATTTGCATTCAGTCTAATTTGGCATTTGACAGCTATTTAGCAAGGCCGACACACATCTCAGTAGTTGAGGTCGACTACTTCAGTGGCGCAGCCCTGTAATTGTTTCAAATGTGTGTGCGTGCTGCGTGCGTGCGTGCTTATGTGTGTGTATTCGTCAGTGCATGAGTGTATGTGTGTGTGTGTGTGTGTGTGTGTGTGTGTGTGTGTGTGTGTGTGTGTGTTCATAGAGCTTGTGGGTGCGAATGTGCTCACGTGAGCCGGTGAGTGTGTATGAGTGTGTGTGCGTGCGTGCGGACGCACGTCCGTGCGGCTTGTGTGCTTTGTAGTGTGTGTATTTGTGATTGTGTGTGAGTGTGGGTGTACGTGAATGTGCGTGCGTGCGTGCGTGCGTGTGTGTGTGTGTGTGTGTGTGTGTGCGTGCGTGCGTGCGCGCGCGTGCGTGCGTGCGTGCGTGCGTGCGTGCGTGCGTGTGTGTGTGTGTGTGTGTGTGTGTGTGTGTGTGTGTGTGTGTGCGTGCGTGTGTGTGTGTGTGGTGTTATATGTTGCTGTTGTTACTGACGCTGCTGCTGCTACCTTTTGTTGTTGCTGTTGCTAATTCAGCTGCAGCAATACCTGCTCGCCTTCCCCCGCTCTCTACCACTGCTCCGTTCAACTTTATTCCTCACTCAGTGCCCCCCCCCCCCCCCCCCCCCCCCCCCCCGCCCCCCCTCTTCCCCCACCTTCCTCCTCCTCTCCCCGTACTCGGTTCTTTGCTCTGTCTTTAGGCAGCCGTTACACTTTAGCTTAGCGCCTCGCCCACTCCCCTGCCCTCCCTCTCTCTCTCTTCTTCCTTTCCATCTTCTTGCCTCTCATTTCTCTTTCTTCCCGTCTGCCCTCCCCCCCCCCCCCCCTTCTCTTGTTCTCTGTCTTTCTCTGCCTATTCCCCCTTTCCACCCACTCCCCTGTCCTATCGCATTGTAGTCGGCAACCCGCCCTGCTGACTGCCTCGTGCCAGCCCTACGGTGTAACGGCCTGCCCACTGTTGTACTGAGGGACACCGTAATCCGCCCTGATCCGTCAGTGAGACTTGTCCCGGCTGTCCCACCAGTCGACACAGCCCCGAAAATGGCCAAGTGATAGCTGGCTGACTGCCGCCCTGAGGTGAAAGTTGTCATAAAGAGGGCACAGTACCTAGTTCCCCTCCCGCTCTCACTTTCACCTCTGTTCCAGTCGCCCTTTTCTGTTTTTTTTCTTTTCTCCCCTTCCTCTCCCCTTTCCCTATTCCTTCCGCTCCTTTTTCTTCTCCTTTCCTCTCCCTTTCCTCTCCCTCTTCTCCCTTCCCATTCCCCCTTTCCTCCCCTTTCCACTCCCCTCTTCTCCCTCTTCTCCCTTTTCCCCCTTTCCTCCCCTTTCCACTCCCTTTCCTCTCCCCTTTCCTCTTCTTTCCTCTTTCCCTCCTTTCCTCTCCTTTTCTCTCCCCTTTCCTCTCCCCTTTCCTGTCCCCTTTCCTCCCCTTTCCTCTCCCCTTTCCTCTCCTTACCTCTCCCATTTCAACCTCCTTTTCACTCCCATTTTCCCCCTTCCTCCCCTTTCCTCCCCCTTTCCTTTCCCTTTCCTTGTCCTCTCTTCCTCTCCTCCCCCCCTTTCTTCCCTCCTCCTTTCCTCCTTTCCTCTCCCTTTCCTGTCCCTTTCCTCTCCCCCTTTTTCCTCTCTTCCTTTCCTCTCCCCTTTCCTGCCCCCTCCTCTCCTTCCTCTCCTTTCCACTCCCCTTTCCTCTCCTTTCCCTCCCCTTCCTCTCCTTTCCTCCTCCCCTTTCCTGTCCCCTCCCCTCTCCCCTTTCCTCTCCTTTCCACTCCCCTTCCCTCTCCTTTCCTGTCCCCTTTCCTCTCCCCTCCTCTCCCCTTTCCTCTCCTTTCCACTCCCCTTTCCTCTCCTTTTCTCTCCCCTTTCCTCTCCCCTTCCTCTGCCCTTTCATCTCTTTTTCTCTCCCCTTCTTTTCCCCTTTCCTCTCCCCTTCCTCTCCACTTTTCTCTCCTTTCCTCTCCCCTTTCCTCTCCTTTTTCTTCTCCCTTCCTCTCCATTTTCCTCTCCACTTCTGTTCCTTTTCCTCTCCCCTTCCTCTCTCTTCTTCTGTCCTTGTTCTTCGCCTCCTTTTGCTCTTATCTGCATTCCCTCTCCCATTTTATTTCTTCCTCTCTGTCCTCTTCCTCTCCTCTCCCCTTCCTCTTCTTCTTCTGACTCTTCCTCTCCCCCTTTCCTCTCCCCTCTCCTCACCCCCCTCTTCTTCTTCTTCTTCTTCTTCTTCTTCTTCTTCTTCTTCCCTCTCATTCTCTTTTCTTCTCGTTTGCCCCCCCCCCCCTCTCTCTCTTTTCGTCTCCCCTTTTCATCTCTCTCTCTCTTTCTTTTCGTCTCCCCTTTTTCACCCACTCCTCTGCCGCTCATATTACAAACCGCTATACTCCTTTCGATCACATGTATTTATATCTTCCTGTCTATATTTGTCTCTCCTCTGCCCTCCCTCTTTCCTTCTTCTTCCTCTCCCCTTCCTCTTCTTCTTCTGACTCTTCCTCTCCCCTTTCCTCTCCTCTCTCCTCACCCCCCTCTTCTTCTTCTTCTTCTTCTTCTTCTTCTCCTTCTTCTTCCTCTATTCTCTTCTTCCCTCCTACCTCTTCTCTTTTCTCTCCTTTTTCATCTCTCTCTCTCTCTCTCTCTCTCTCTCTCTCTCTCTCTCTCTCTCTCTCTCTCTCTCTCTCTCTCTCTCTCTCTCTCCGTCTCCCCTTTTTCACCCACTCCTCTACCGCTCATATTACAAACCGCTATACTCCTTTAGATCACATGTATTTATATCTTCCTGTCTATATTTGTCCCGGTGGAGAAAAAATGTGTCTGGATCTGTAGACAGAACAAAAACTGCGATACTGGAGGGCGCATCGCTTCTGACAAAACTATGAACGAAAGAACAGAATCAGCAGCTGTATAACTCATTTCTTCATGTTTATTTTTCTCTCGTTCTTTCTTTCTTTCTTTTTCTTCTTTTCTTTTCTTTCTTTCTTTCTTTCTTTCTTCTTCTTCTTCTTCTTCTTCTTCTTCTTCTCTCTCTGTCTGTCTGTCTGTCTGTCTGTCTGTCTGTCTGTCTGTCTGTCTGTCTGTCTGTCTAGCTAGCTAGCTAGCTGTCTGTCTGTCGGTCTGGCTGTTTGTCTGGCTGTCCCGCTGTTTTCTGATTCATGTGTAGTTTCTGTTCCTGCGTTTAGTTTGGCACGTGCATTTTAACTTCTTCGATTGAAAAGTGAAGTAGAAAAAATAGATCTTTTGCGTAACAAAAGTATTAGTTGAATACTGTCTTCGGTCAGTTTTCGCCTTTCGTTTCGATTCGATATCCTTGTGCACGCACGCACGCACGCACCACCACGCACGCACGCACGCACACTCACACACACACACACACACACACACACACCCGCACACACACACCCCACGCGCGGACCACTACACTACACAACACACACAACACACACACACACGCGCGCGACACACACTCACACACACACACATACACACACACATCACACACACACACACACACACACACACACACACACACGCACGCGCGCGCACACACACACACACACACACACACACACACACACACACAGGAAGGGGGGTGGGGGCTGGGGCAGTAGCCATGTCGTCCTGTCAGGATCTACCACTACACCTACACGGCCCCTCCTGTTCGTTACCAACATCAACAGGACCAGTCTCAGTCCCGTCTGTGGCCGGTACTGCGTGACGTCAGCAAGGACACAAATAGCCACGGTGAAGGGCTTTGGAGTCGCTTTGACTGGCCGCCTTTTGTATCGACAGAATCGGGCCTTGCTCCATTCAGCCCACGAGGATCACAGTGTCGATACGTTTGTAGTGTGCTCATAGTCATCGGAAACGGATAATCTGCGAGAGGATCGACCGTGCTATTTTCTGCTCTCGATCGAAGCTGTCGACCCTTTCGCTGAGCTTAAGGGATCAGTGTTGACATTAATATCCTGAACAGCAGAGAGAGAGAAGGGAAAAAAAGAAAGAAAGAAAAAGCAGACAGACAGAGACACAGAGAGAGACACACAGAGAGACACACAGAGAGACAGAGAGAGAGACACACAGAGAGAGACAGAGAGAAACAGAGAGAGAGAAAAACAGAGAGAGAGACAGACGGACAGAGACAGATACAGAAAGGCAGAGACAGGCAGACAGACAGAGACAGAGAGACAGACACACAGAGACAGACAGAGACAGAGAGAAAGACAGAGACTGACAGAGACAGAGACAGAGAGAAAGGCAGAGACAGGCAGACAGAAAGAGACAGACAGAGAGAGACAGAGACGGAGAGAGTCCGTGGACTGTAACGTCCCGTCACAGAACCGCACAGGGTCATCCCAGGACGAACACTCGTTCCAAAATCGCCTTTTGTTCACAACGGTTTCACGTGCCGTGTGCCGATGCATGGGCCGCGTTGTCGTGTTGGACCTGGTTGACTGAGGTTACAGCCGTGTTGCACTGAGTTGCTTCACGCTTTCTCGCTTGACTGATTTACCGGATGTATCGCTCCAAAAAAAACGGACGGTTTCTGTGGACGTAAAGCAACACTCAACCAAATTCAACTCATTGTTGTTCAAGGCAATGCTTTATTCAGTCTCATGGGTCAGGGAATTTGTGGTATTCACATAGCAGTTCACAGCCAGCCAGAGACAAAGATACTGACTCATAGTTTAGTAAGACACCAGTCGACCGATACAGAGAAAGGGAATATAAAATACAAGTACAAATACAAAAGAACTTCACTGGTTATAATAAATGCATAAAATATGGGTCACTCGAATTCCTCAACGAGAAAAAGACAATCAGACAATTTAACATAACAAAGGTAAAGGTATACAAATTAAAATAAAACGGAGTAAAACATCGTAAAACATCGCTTCGAATTGATTAGAACGTCTTATCATCCATGCCGCATCCTCTCTTTCTATTGGAAGTCGAAGTAGCACGGCATCACGCTGACCATTCCGCTAGTGGTATGCGATATATGTCTGTTTAATGCTACACCATTGGCCGTAAGGTCTTCTCTTTCCGAAAGATGGATGTGGAATTTTTGACGCTCTTAATTCTGAACTATTGGCCGTAAGGTCTCCTCTTTCTGAAAGATTGATGCGGGATTTTTGACACTCTTAATTCTAAACTATTGTTCATAAGGTCTTCTCTTTCTGAAAAATGGCTGTGGGATTTTTGACGCTCTTAATTCTGAACTATTAGCCGTAAGGTCTTCTCTTTCTGAAAGATGGATGTGGGATTTCTGACGCTCTTAATTCTGAACTATTGGCCGTAAGGTCTTCTCCTTTTGAAAGATGGACCTGAGATGTTTGACGCTCTTAATTCTGAACCATTAGCCGTAAGGGCTCCGCTTTCTGAAAGATGGATGTGGGATTTTTGACGCTCTTAATTCTGAACTATTGGCCGTAAGGTCCTCTCTTTCTGAAAGATGGATGTGGGATGTTTGACCTCTTAATTCTGAACTATTGGCCGTAAGGTCTTCTCCTTCTGAAAGATGGATGTGGGATTTTTGACGCTTAATTCTGAACTATTGGCCTTAAGGTCTTCTCTTTTTGAAAGATGGACCTGAGATGTTTGACGCTCTTAATTCTAAACTTTTGGCCGTAAGGTCTTCTCTTTTTGAAAGATGGACGTGGGATCTTTGACGCTCTTAATTCTGAACTATTGGCCGTAAGGTCTTCTCTTTTTGAAAGATGGAGGTGGGATCTTTGACGCTCGCAACGTTC